>JAJOOO010019892.1:0-13919 GCA_029582685.1 Solanum piurae
ACGCTGCCATAGCAGCGATATTTAACGGAGGAAAAAAATTGGACATAAATCGCTGCTAGGGCAGCGATTTTTACGTTTTATTTTTAACGGAGCCAAACGGCGTTAATATGTGTCAGAGGGAAATCGCTCCCGGTGGAGCGATTTTGCCCTTTTGGTTTAAAAAAAATATGATGTACCCTTTTGGAATTTTTGGCAATTTTTTTTGCCCTTTTGGCTCGGGACTCCATAATATTGAATATTTGTTCTTTAGTTTTACATTGGTTTAGACAATTAAAATAAATAATCTAATTTTAATTTCCTTTAATATTTAGTCATGTAACTAATACTTATTAAACTTATTTTAGCATGATTTAGTACTTTTAAATTATGATCATTTTCATTATGACTTGTTAATTGGCAATATTTGTTTTACGCGATTTCATTATTATATTTTTATTGGATATTTTAGTGTCATTAATCATATCATATTTTGTATTATTTTCTTAATAAACACCTTAGATAGTTGTATTTTGGTAGGACTAAAGAAATATTTAAAGTACAAGTAAATTATATGTTTGTATGAATACTTTACTGAAAAAACCCTAAAAAATATGAAAAAACCCGAGGTTGAAAAATCCGAGTTTTATTGGTTTGGTTTATAAATTTAAAAATTCGACACAAATGGTTTGGTTTGATATTTGAAAAATCCGAACCAACCCGGTCATGTACACCCCTAACATGAAGTGCTTCTAAGGTTAATGAGGACTCGTATTATTTTTGTTGCTACTGTTCTTTGCTTCGGTTATTGTATTATTTGTTGTTCCTGGTGTTCTTTTCTCCATTATTTTCAACATATTGCGTTTCCATATATACCTGATTTGACATGCTTTATTTGAGACGAAGATCTATTAGAAATAACTTCTCCACCTTTACAAGGTAAGAAGGGGGAGAGTTAAGGCTGTGTATGTTCCACTCTCCCCCGACGCCCTTATAAGATTACACTAAATATGTTGTTGTTATCTAGAAAATACATGAGATGTAACTTTGCAATTGTTTATGTTGGTAACTGTATGATAGACTTTTCATTGTGCTATATTCCTCTAGGTGGGATATTGGATTTTGTGTTACCTTTCAACATGTTATGAATATTGTTATATGTTCCTATAATTGTATTGATGAGTGAGGGATTGATGTTCATTTCTCTTTGTTTTTTAGTTTGTGCCAAAATAATACTATTCACTTTAACGAAGATAAATTTTCGAACATGCGTACTACTCTTGAGAGTTAATAAGTTTGGTTAAATGAATTTAATGAGTTGAATAAGTCTATTACAGGGGAGGATCTATTAATGCTCGTGGGGTACCACGCCACCCACAAACTTCGACGGAAATTTTATTTATACAATTATTTATATACATCATATGTATAAATAATAAATGTACCACCCAGAAAATAAAAGTATTCTCTGGTGTTAGTGGTATGTGGTTGGATTTATGTGTCTAAGTTCGCGAGATCGAACCCCACTAGTAGCTTTTTGTTTTGATTTTTTTTTTCAACCGCAGGCAGCCTCTTCTTTTTGTTTTAATATTTTTTTTAAGTGCAACGTTTCTTTTTTAACTACAAGGCACATTCTCTTTTTTTTTTTTAACTTGTTAACTTATTATTAAGTATTAATCACTTATTTTTTAACTAATTTAATTTATCTTTTTAATTTTTCTTTTATTTGATTAAACATAAAGAAAAGTTTTTTTTCTCTTCACCATTGAAACCCTGGTTGTTCCTTTAAATTTTTCAACAACAAAAATCTGCCATTAATCAAAGTTCCGTTCACAAGACGAATAATTCTATGTGAATCTAAAGTTGATTTAATCTTAGTCTACTGGGCATTAGAGGCGAATCCAAAATTTGAAGATTTCGGTGCATCAATACTATCTTAATTTAGGTAGTTAGCAAAACTTTTACTACGATAAACAAATAATGTAGTATTTGCTTGGTCACTAATGGCTCAAATATGAGCTCTAAGCTAAATTTAAAATAAAAATAATGAAATAGGGCTCTAACTAGATTTGAACTGTATTCTCGTGAGTGGTTCCTATAGCTTGTACCAACCATACAAGGGCGTCCCTACCCTTCTTATGGGTGCACTGTTGATTATATCCTACTTTTATATATATGATTTTTTTCGAAGTTAACAGGTGCACCCCTATCAAATCATGTGGGTGCGCCTCTGCTTGACATCCTGTGACTCTAAATCCTAGATCCGCCTCTGATTATGGTGTATGACGTGGATTAATCAAAACAACAATTGTTTCAATAAGATGAAGTACCAATACTTGGGTAGATCAACTTGGGCAATAGAATACCAATAGTTTTATTTCTATGCTTATGAATATTGATCATTTATCTTATAATATAACATTATTAACATCATTTATCTTATAATATAGCTAAATCAGACACTCTAAGAACTATTTTTGCTAGAAAAATATCTAATTGTAATATTGGTAGCTGTCGGCCTATACTATTGAATTGGGACAACCCCAAACAATTTACAATTACTAGTAATTATATTAATAGCTTGTTTTGAAAAAAGGTTTATTATTATTAAAAGGAAAATTTACGTAAATATAAGTTTCGATCATCTAATTTACCAACATGGTTGAAGTATACACAATTGATACACTTTGATTGCATATCTAGTGTATAGGTATGTATATGTTATATGTATATGTATATTATTTGTATTACTCCTATCATTTATCCATATGTGGGCTCAAGAGTATATGACTAAACTAAAAGTTTTGGTTTATCTGTACAAGACCAAAAAACTAGACCAAGTTTGCTAATCTATGTATATATAATTTTATTATTATTATTATTATTATTATTATTATTATTATTATCTAGACTAAATTATACAAATAAAAGTATCAAATATGACTTTTGTATTATTACCAACGGATACATGTAACTATCACAATAAATAAATTTAAAAAAACCGTTACATTAGTTTTGGAGAATAATAACGTGTACTAGTTCATACATTCAGTATTGAATTATTACATAAATAATGGCATGAAAGTAAGTTGCAAGTCTAAAATACACTTTCCATATTTGAGTTGGCACAAATTTTAAAAAATAATAAATAAAAATGCAATAGAGGTCCTCATAAAATTTTTACAGAAATTTTGTTTAGGTGCTTCAAGGTGTCAAATTCATGGACTAATACACACGAAAAATAAAAAAACTTGCTTATTTCCTAAAAAATAGTTCGTAAATGCGAAAATATGCGTTAAAAATATGGTGTGAGTATACGTGATACTTTCCCAACTCATTACGGAGGTCCTCACAAAGTTTTTTTCAATTTTTTTTTTGGTGCTCCGAGGCGCCAGATCCATGGGCTAATACACACGAAACAACCAGGAAAGTCGCATAATTCCTAAAAAGTGGCTTGTAAATGCGAAAATATACGTTAAAAAATGGTGTGAGAATACATGATGTTTCCCCAACTCATTACAAAGGTACTCATAAATTTTTTTCAGAAAAAAAAATTTGGGTGCTCTGAGGCACCAGATCCATGTGTTAATACACCCGAAAAACTAAGAAAGACGCGTAATTCCTAAAAATAACTTGTACATGCAAAAATATGCGTTAAAAATGGTGTGCTTCTTCAACTCATTACGGAGGTCCTCATAAAGTTTATTCAACAAATTTTTTTTGGGTGCTCCGAGGCACCAGATCAATGTGTTAATACACCCGAAAAACTAAGAAAGACGCGTAATTCCTAAAAATGGTTTGTACATGCGAAAATATGCGTTAAAAAATAGTGAGTATATGTGATGCTTCCTCAACTCATTACGGAGGTCCTCATAAAGGTTTTTCAGCAATTTTTTTGGGTGCTCCGAGGCGCCCGATCCATGTGCTAATACACACACAAAATCAAGAAAGTTGCATAATTCCTAAGAAAAATATATTTATAAATGCGAAAATAAGCGTTAAAAATGGTGCGAGTATATGTGATGCTTCTCCAACTTATTAGGGAGATCCTCATAAGGTTTTTTCAGAAAAAAATAATTTGGGTGCTCCGAGGCACTAGATCCATTGGCTAATACACATGAAAAAATAAGAAAGTACCTATAACAAATATGACCTACGGCCACGCCAACTCTAGGCAACGCTTAAAAAGTGTTGTCAAAAGTATCTAAGGGAACACTTTTAAGCCGTGACTTTTGAATAGAGTTTTTGGCCACATAAACTTTAGCAACACTTGTAAAATGTGCTCTTCGTAATTATAGGCTACATGTTATAAGTGTTGCCAAGTTATAAAATAATTGGCAACGCTTATTTATACATATAATCACACTTAAAAAAGTGTGATATATTTGCAACTCTTAAAACAACACTTTATAAATGTGCTCTATTAATTCTCATAAAATTTAAATTAAAAATAATATCCCCCGCCCCATAAATCTATTTTCCCCTAATTTCTTAAAAGCAAGGGTATTGCCCTAAAGTTAAGTCTAACAATTGTTTTTTTTTTGTTATTAAGGGTTTTTCATTGTACCTGTCAACTCTTCAGCAAATATCATCGCAGATCTGAAGGGTACCTCCAATGGAATCACTGATTTTGATTTGTCTATTTCTTCATGGTAAAGAATAGATTTTGATTTATCTATTTCTGATACAGGACTGATGAACAGATTGTTGAGCTAGCAAGTTGGTTAAAACTATCATTCAGATAGTTAGTTATATTGTTAAACTAGTTAGTTACACAGCTCCCGCCTAATGTAATAGCATATAAGGATCACAAGCAGATGGTCAAACAAAGGTCTTGAATAGAACCTTGGAAACTTACTTGAGGTGTTTTTGTTCAGACAACCCTGCAGAATGGTCTTCATATTTACCGTTAGCAGAATGATGGTACAATACCACCTACCACACTTCTATCAAATGTACTCTGTACGAGGTGTTGTATGGTCAGAAACCTCCTATTTATTTTCCTTATATAGTGGGTGAGACTGCTAATGAAATGGTAGACAGGTCCTTGGCTGCTAGGGAAACTATTCTACAGTTGCTCAAATTTCACATTGGTAGAGCTCAACACAGAATGAAGGACATGGCTGATAAACATAGGTCTGAAAAGAGTTTCCAAGTTGGTGAGTGGGTATACTTAAAGCTTTAGCCTTATAGACATGTATCTGTGAGTGCCAGACCTTTCAACAAATTAGTTGTGAGGTACTTTGGGCCCTATCTTGTGGAAGCTAAGGTTGGTGCAGTGGCCTACAAGTTGCTTATGCATGCTGATGTTAGGATACACCCTACATTTCATGTTTCTTAGTTGAAGAGGTGTGTTGAGGTCCCTACAGTCCTTATTGTCCCTTGCCGGAGCTTATTCTTTAAAGTAGGTTGGTGAAAAGAGGAAACAAAGTTGTCTGTCAGGTTCTTGTGAAGTGGACTGATATTGACGCCTCTCAAGCTACTTGGGAGTATCTTACTGAGCTTTAACATCGATTTCCTTCTTTCCACACTTGAGGTCAAGTGTGATCTTCAACGAGGGGTATTGATACAAGACTGATGAACAGATTGTTGAGCTGGCAAGTTGGTTAAAACTATCATTCAGATAGTTAGTTATATTGTTAAACCAGTTAGTTACACAACTCCCGCCTATTGTAATAACATATAAGGATCTCAAGTGTAATAGTATCATTCATTGTTTGACATAATAATAATTCTCTTTTCTTTTCTACTATTTCTCTCTCAAAGCTAAACACTCGGAACTCCCCTGTTTTAGCCATCCTCTTCTTCGAACTATTGTTCCTAGATTAACAATATTCACCCGATTACCGATTTTCATTGTTTGTGCATCAATTGGTATCAGAGCAAGGCTATCCTCAATACGGATATGACCAGAAGCAAGAATCAAGAAAGACCCATGGAAGATATGAATGCTAGACTTCTGCAAATTCAAGATCAATTGCAGAAAGTGATGGAAGGTATGACTAGTATTAACGATCGTAATACGCAAACATATAAAAAATTGCTTGAAATCAAGGAGGCGATTGGATACATGAATACTCGAGGAAGAGAACGAGAACCTGATATAGTAGAATCTTCAAATGCCAGAAGGTGTTCGATAGAATGCCCACATGAGAATCGACCCAGAGAAATGCATAATGAAGTTCCTCATACTGGTAATTTTTCATGCAACTCTTAGCATTCAGATTATAGCGACCAACATATATCAACAACTTTATGTACGTGAAAATAAAAAAGATCTTGCCTAAGTCATTATGTTATTTTTTCTTTAAAACACCAACTGTAATAGAGTTCTCAATGTCATCCTCCCCAAAGGACTGAGGAACCTTATCGGTAAAGAATGTAATTCATGACAAAATCTCTTGGAAATGTGAACCATTCTAGTGCATAACAGTTGGCAAAGAAGTGTAGCAGCACTACCACAGCATTGCTTTAGAGCTGGTTTTATTTATTCAGGTTGTTTTAATTTATTTTTCATTGTGTTCCGGATCCAATATTGTTTATTCTTTCCTTGAAAAGAGTTCCTTTAGTTGACAACAAGTGTTTCAAACTTCAGAGAAGATCGTCCTATAAATTTAGATAGTCGCAGTGTTAATACCTAATTAATGATCCATTAGTTTTACTCTTTAGGGCTATAGTTTCTTTTTTTTTTGGCTGACTACAGGAATAAATAAGATGGGCCATTATATATTGTTATACTTCAAGAATTTGTCTTTGATTTGTACTAGAACAAATTGATGATTGCTATTGCACCAACTTATTATTTGTCATCAGGTTCGGGATAACCCGGCAGTGCTACTTGCTTTGTGTTGGTACTGGGATACTGATGGAGTTGGATCCAAGGTATGGTTCACCTTTAAATTTGTGATTGTGATATCGGAGGAACATATAGTTGTGTATTTGACTATGTGGATATGATGTTTCTTATCTCTTGCAGGATATGGTTGTCCTCCCATATAAGGGCAATTTATTACTAATCAGTAGGTATTTACAACAGCTTGTCGTGGAGTCTCTCGGAAAAGAGTTTGACCTAGACGGTAACCGGGTATATTTCCTATAGTTTCAAGCTCTTAATTTTTTCAGATTAAAACCACACATAATATTTCTAGTGTTTATGAAAACAAATGGAGCACAGATTAACATGCGTAAATTTAAATTGTACTTTTCACTTATCACTATAGAAAAAATAAACAAAAAAATGATGAATATATAGAGGTAAGTGTACTTTCCTTTGAAGCTCGTCTAAGTATTTGCTAACTGGTCATCGTTTCACTGTAAATTTAGTTTCTTTTTTTTGTTTCCAGCTATATTCAACAACTACGAGAAGGTGTGCACAATTTCTTTGCAACATTTATGATTTTGTTGTAATTACTTACTGTGACATCTTATTAGCATATGAAATACATGTTTTAATAGCAACTAAGAGTCCTGTTTTTCATAGCAGTACCACTACATTGGGAAGGGGCTTGGAAGTATTGTTAAAATTGACTAGTAGTGAGCATATTAAATACATGATTTATTTCACTAACTTATAATTTTATTTTGAATGTGCAGGAAAATGTCGGTAATTGAATTTGAATAGTGGCCAGAAGTAAACTCGATCTATTGTATTGAACGATGAAGAGTTTTTGTACTATTGTCATATTTGTTTGAATGAATTTGATTTTGTGGAATTTATTGATAGTAGAGATCTTTAAGCAATCACTTTCTAAGTATTGGTTGTACAAAAAATATTTTTCGAAGCTTATTCAAAATATATAGCTTCGATTTATTTATTAGCTAATTTTGTGCTTTTGATCACTTATTTATTTAATTATGTGGTTATTGAATACTTGCAAATAAAAATTATTATTTTTAAAAATGAAAAATTATGGCTACAAAAATTCTACACAACATTGCCTCACTTTATAAGTGTTGTTCTAGATGAGATATAAAAGGCAACACTTTTTAACTGTGACCAATAACAAAGCAAAGGTCACACTTTTAAGTGTAGCATAATCAAACAAAAGGTGTTGCTAATCAATTACTACAAAGTGTGCCCTTTATACATCTTTTGCCACGCTTTTTAAGTGTAGCTGCTATGGCGACATTTCAAAAGCGTGGCCTAATGTCAAAGGTTACGCTTCTTTAGGCCTCCCCCTAAAAAGCGTTGCTTAAAGTTCAGAAGTGTAGCCTTTTATCAAAGGCCACACTTTTTGCTAGTTTAGGCTACACTTTAATGGGGTGGCCGTAGGTCTAAAATGTTGTAGTCGCGTAATTCCTAAAAGTGGCTTGTAAATGTGAAAATATGTGTTAAGAATGATGTGAGTATATGTGATGTTTCCCCGACTCATTACGGACCCTCATAAAGTTTTTTTAAAAAAAAAAAATTGGGTGTTTCGAGGGGCCAGAACCATGGGCTAATTAATACACACGAAAAATCATGAAAGTCGCGTAATTTCTAAAAAAAATGGCTTGTAAATACAAAAATATGCATTAAAAATGATGTGAGTATATGTGAGGCTTCCCCAACTCATTATAGAGGTCCTCATAAAGTTTTTCAGAATTTTTTTTTGGATGCTTCGAGGCGCCAGATCCATGGGCTAATTAATACATACGAAACACTAGGAAATTCTCATAATTCCTTAAAATATAACTTGTAAATGCAAAAGTATTCGTTAAAAAATGGTGTGAGTATACGTGATGCCACCCCAACTCATTACGGAGGTTCTCATAAAGTTTTTTCAGAAAAAAAATTTGGGTGCTTTGAGGCGCCAGATCCAAGGGCTAATACACACGAAAAAATAAGAAAGTCGCGTAATTCCTAAAAAATAATTTGTAAATGTGAAAAATTTGAGTTGATTGTTCATGTCCATTTTTTCAGCATGAATTCTATCCTTGAGTATTCATTGAGTTCTTATTGAGAATCTTTTAAACAAACGTAAATGTTTTAAAATGAGTTCTGAGAAAGCAAAGAGGAGTCTTGAGAAAGAGTATAAGGGAACTAAGTAATCCCAAATGTATCATTTTGTTACATTGAGAAAAGAACTATGATTCATGATTACTATGACAGTCGAGTATGCCATCAATGTGTAAGCAGTATGACATCTAGATATTCCATCAATGTTTATGCAGTATGACTTTTCGAGTCATCAATGATCAGATCACAATAAAAATTTGTTTTAAACTATTTCTTAAGAAAAAGGTAAAGTAAAGTTTGAGTAGAGTTTAAAGAGTTTTTCTTAGTAAAGTGTAAGGGAACTAATTGATTCCCAAATGTATTACTTTTACATTGAGAAAGAGGAACTTTGATTTCTAAATGAATTTATGAGTTCATAGATACTTTAGAGCATTACCTCTTTTAAGAAGGTATTTTGAGTAATTACCTCAAAACAAAGAAATAGTATGTTTTATACATTTGAGCATGAGTATATATTTATTGAGAGTAGTATTGAGCATTGATATGAGGATAAATTCAAACAACTCAAAATCCTCATAAACCATGTATGCCAACATGGGTCAAGGATCATTGTACCGCCCCAGGAGGCGTTACATTAAAATCCAGCGTTTTTGGGAGCAAGGCAGAATCGTCGAGTCTCAGACATCGTACCGATTTATCCCGTCTTTCGGAGATACTTTGGAGATCTTTGGTGAGAAGGTTGTGGCCATGAATCTCAGCCAGCAGAGAAACCAGCAGAAGGACAAGGCTGCCCAAATTTAAGGAACACTCCACCATACCTTTGACTTTGAAAAGGACACACTTGTACCATTATTTTAGGGGAACTTGTCCCCAACGTTTTAGCTTTGATTTTCAGCTTTTAGACATATATATTGTAAGGTTCACTTGTATGTAGAACATTAGAGAAAATATCAAGAAAATTGGCACTTGCCTCCCAAAGCTTTCTCCCCTTTTATTGTTTTCTTGTAGGCTGTTTTAGTGGACTGTTTTAGACAGATTGCTGGGCACGTTTTGTGTGCTTGTTTGGGTTAGGACTGAGCATCCGAGGAGCTGTGCAAGCCTTCATTTTGCTGTCCCACGAGCCATTGAAAATAGGCCCGTGACAATCATACTTCTTAGATGAATCCTTATTTTCTTAGTGGACCCATTTAGTTGAGAGGTTCTATACTCCGGCAAAGTATAGGACAATTCTGGCAGCATAGGCGAGACGATGTATCATCACGAGACTCATAGTGATAGTTGTCGGTTAGAGAAACTCCCTAATAGAGTAAAGAGTATTTTATTGTGTTTTCATATACATCTTTAAGTTAACATCTTTTACTTGTGAAACTTTAAATAACCTATCTTTTATTTATGATTTACATTGAGTTAAGTATTTCTTTCAACCTAGATCAGTATTTGTTATTATTGCATTCATCTGGTAAGAGTTTAAATGATTTTTCTATCATGAATTATCATATATTTCAGTTGAGTTACCGTCATACTTTCAGTTCAGGTTTTTTATTATTTAGCTATATTACATACTTGTACATTCAATGTACTGACGTCATTCAAGCTATATCTTTTAATGATGCAGATATATACATGTACTTAGGATCCTCAACAAAAGTTCATTGAGATCACTTCATTCGCTTGTCAACTTTTGAGTAAGGACTCTAGTTTTGTGAGTTATTAGTATTAGTTTTTTTAGGAGTCGTGGATCTTGTCCCGACACTTATTTTTATACAATAGAGGCTTCATAGATAGACAATTTTAGAGAGTCTTTCAGTTTTAGATGTTTTATTTAAAACTAATGTTTCCTACTAAGTATATTCAGAGAGTTTTGAGATTCAATAAACAGTTGATCAAACAGTTATTTCAGTATAATGCTTGTGTATACTTGAGTTAGTCTTCCACTTGTAGTTAGCCAGGATGAGGGTTTTCATGGGGACCAACAATGATTCTTGAGTGCCGTCCACGTCCAGGGTGTAGGTTCGGATCGTGACATCCATGGGTTAGTACACGTGAAAACCGAAAGTCGTGTAATTCCTAAAAATGCCTTGTAAATGCGAAAATATGCGTTAAAAAATGGTGTGAGTATATGTGATGCTTCCCAACTCATTACGGACGTCCTCTTGAAGTTTTTTCAGAATTTTTTTTTGGGTGCTCTGAGGCGCCAGATCCATGGGATAGCTAATACACACAAAAAACCAAGAAAGTCACGTAATTCCTAATAAAAAAGGCTTGTAAATGCAAAAATATGTGTTAAAAATGGTGTGAGTATACGTGATGTTTCATCAACTCATTACGGAGGACCTCATAAAGTTTTTTCAGAATTTTTTTTTGGGTACTCTGAGGCGCCAAATTCATGGACTAATACACACGAAAAAACAAGAAAGTCGCATAATTCCTAAAAATGGCTTGTAAATGCGAAAATATGCGTTAAAAATGGTGTGAGTATATGTGATGCTTCCTCAACTCATTACTGAGGTCGTCATAAAAAAAAATTGAAATTTTTTTTGGGTGCTCCGAGGCTCCAGATCCATGGGTTAATTAATTAATACACATGAAAAAATAAGAAAATCGCGTAATTCCTAAAATTGGTTTGTAAATGTGAAATAAGGCGTTAAAAATAGTGAGTATACGTGATGTTTCCCCAACTCATTACGGAGGTACTCATAAAGTTTTTTCAGAAAAAAAAATTTGGTGCTCCGAGGCGCCAGATCCATAGGCACCCAAAGGACTCCATATAAAATAATAAAATCATCTCTTGATTTTCTAATATGGACAAATAAAAGTCAACATCTAGTTTAAGTATAATGAACACGTAAAAGTTGACCAAAAGAGTATTAATTAGTTGCTTGTTGCTACCATGCACTTTTATGGTTCATGTTATTAGTGTGGACTGTGGAACAAGAACATACCTATAATTTTCCGTAATGTTCATGATATGTCTGTTAAACATATAAATCATGCTTTTTCTCCCTTTCAAATTATTTACGTATTTAAGATATTAAAGTGTGTTTGGAAAAGTTTATAAATTGCTTATAAGTATATTTCTAAATGGACTTATTAACTCTATATGCGTAAATTAATCAAAAATATTTATACATTAAATGTTTATAAATCAAAATAGCCAATAGTTATAATATGAATGTCCGCTATCATACTCAAACTACTTGGAAGACATTTTATAGAACTATAGATTAAAAATATTCATTATTGGAACTTGGAAGTCAACGAATTGAGGCAGAGAAATATTCTGAATTTAATTGGATTTTAACGTAGATATCGAACATGAGATTGAAAATCCAAAAAAAAAAAGTTGCAAACATGAAAAATATTTGTTAATCTTAAAAAAAATTAGGCTCAGGGAAATGAAGTTTATTATGCGGACATACTTAAATCAAGGAATTTATAAAAAAAAATTAAGAAATTTATTTAGTCTTTTTTAGTTTAGCAAAAGAAAGTTTCACTTTTAAGTTATTTATTTGGAGTTATGTTGTTCAATTTTTACGTTCACCTTAATCCTAAGCCTAGAAGCTAGGCCAAACTATTTGAAAATATTTATAAAACTTTGGATGTAACAAGTAATAAATTTAATAAATTACCAAGAGGTAATTAAGAAAATATATTCCTTGGAATAGGCAAATTTATATTGTTAAATTCCATGGAAAATAATTTTGTGTGACCCTTGTTTTCTTATCTATACTTCCTCCGTGGCTCCGTCTCAAATTACATTATGTCGTGATTTCTAAAAATAGATATTTCAAGTATTTTTCAATTTAAAAATTTAAGAATATAAAGAAAATTTCAAATATTTATTTTGAACTTTTAACAATTTAATTATTTTGAATAATGAAAAAAAGTCTTAAAAATCCACTTAATATGAAATAAAAGAAATATTTTTCTTAAAGGACGTATAACAGAGAAGCACAATAGATAATTTGAAACGAAGATAGTACCTACGTTAAACTCATTTTTTTTCAAATTTACTTAGCTGCATGATACTTATCTATGTTGGTTCAATTATATACATTGATTTGTCAAATATTATTTGCATTACATGTATTAGTGATTGCATACGTGCTATGATTATTCTTATTTAAGCTAGTTCTATTTTGTCCATAAAAAGTTAATGTTAAGTTAAGGTGAAGTAACTTATCAATGTAGTCTACGAATAATTGGAGACAAAAAGAATCTTATGACATGGTATTACTTTACTTATACAATATATACATACATGATTAAATAATTGACCATGCATAAATATAAAATAAAATAGGTATTCTTTTCTTGTTGGAGAGAATACAGAAAATGCCCTTAAATTTAAAGTTGAATTATTAGTCTCATTCTTAGATTATTGATGGTTTTAAAACATCTTCTAATTTGCTTAACTAAATAAACTTACATACACGCCTGATCTTGCAACATGAGTAGAATACATCCCTAAATTGTCGTTAAGTTTAGGAGTGTTTTCAACATTTCTTTCGACTTTTTATTAAGCATCTCATGCTCATACAAGAGTTCGAGACTACTTGCTATGTCATGTGGTAGATCGAGAGTTTATCAAAGTTTAACTAGTCATGTAGAGAGGTATTTTTTAAGGCTACGAAACTAATAATTTGAGCTAAGTTCAGAGTAATTTTCAATACTTTTCTCTTTCTCCTTATGATTACTTGAATACTACAAAATAGGAACCAAATATTGAAGTTTATGAGTTTAGATTTTTAAATCTTTAAAGTTACTAAGTTCAAAATTAATAATTTATATATATTTAATGAATTTCTTATTACAAATTAAAATTTTATTACTAAAATTATTAAATTCAATTGAACGTGAATCAACACACTAACTCTGCCCCTAAATACAAACCGTAAAAGCAACAATTTTAGTTATTTTTCGAACATGTGGTGAGGTACAAATGCCAGAGAAACATAAGTAAGAACTAGGCCTCGAGGCATTAAGATCAAAAGAAATGAAAAGT
>JAJOOO010019893.1:0-24139 GCA_029582685.1 Solanum piurae
TTAGTATGAATTTCCTCTTATTTTGTGTATGAATATTTAAGAGAAAAATTGTACTTAAGAAAAGGCTATTGGTGACATTTTAAAAAAAAAAATGTTGATTAGATTTGCTTACAAAATTGAGTGAAGTAAAAATACTACTAAAGAAATGTCACTTTCTCTCCACATTTAAATTTGAATGTATTTTGAAATGTTTCGATGATATTTGGTCATTTTGATCTCAAAATACAAGTAACTCTATGACAATTTGTATTAATTACTTAAAAACACTTGTCCTATGTTATTTCAATTATAATTATTTACTAAAAAGCTTTAATTTAGTAATATAAATTCTATTTTACAGCATTGTAAACTATATATACAATATACACGTGCAACGCACGTGCTGTGAAACTAGTAAGAGATAATAACATAAACTCCAATAAAGTATCATAATATCACAAGTCAACATAATACAATGTATGCGAGCATAAGAGTTAAAACATACTTATAGCATAACCTTAACTTAACCTTGATAATTACATCCTTCAACCATTAGTCTCTCATACTACAAATGAACTACTTCACAAGCCGCCTCCAAGCGTACTTGTGTAAAGCAAATATAGCATCCCATAATACTATCCAAGCTAAGTACCTCTCTTTGGTCATTCTTGGTAATAGTCCACCCTCATAGTCAAGACCTAGGTTTTCATGTCATACGAGTACTACACTCCTAAGTAACCTCAAGGCAAACTTGTGCAATACATGTGTGGCATCCCATAATACCACACACACTAAGCATATCTTGAAGTCACCCTATTCATATTTACCATCTCTAGGTGTCACTATAGAACTACTTCATATTGACAAGGAACTATCAACTTGAGTCAATCATATCATGGAATGGAACTATAGCAACAATCTAAGCTAGGCATACATCACATAAGAGGACACTTCGTAAGTAGCTTCAAGTCATACTTGGGCCATGTATGAGTGACATCCCATACTACCACTCACACTAAGTACTCCTTTAGGCTAGCTTACTCCATGCTAACTATTTATCATTCTAGACTATCAAAGAATATCATACTACGATGCTAGACCTAACTACCATTGAAAACGACCTATCATGCAATCCAAGCTATCCTAGAAAGGATTCAAGTATACTAACCTAGACACCACGCAACCATTCAATAAGATGCAATCTATCCTTAGAGGATCATGAATCCTCAACCCTAAGCTATCCTTATGAGAGTATAGTGTCTTAATCCTAAGCTACCATGAAGATCATTCTAGCAATGCTAGTTCAAGCTACCCATATGAGAGTATAGATCCTCAATCCTAGGCTACCATTCCTACTATATTGCAAGCTACCATGAAATGCATCCTTGTAATGCTATTTCAAGCTAACCTTAGGAGAGCTTAATTCCTCAATCTCAAGCTACCATGACATCTACCATCTGAAACTACCATGATATCTACCATCCCAAGCTACCATGAGATCTACCCTCCCAAGCTACATAATTTAACTTATCCATGATGGAATCATAAGACTCAACCTAAAGTTATTCTATTCTAACAAGCAAGATTCATAATAGGTGATTAAACTTCCACATTATACATAAACATTCATATAATTCTAAGTAGGTCATGTGGGTAAGAGCCTTCCACGATAACTCTGTCTATGTTGTGAATCAAATCTATGCAATCTAGTTTATCTTATTAGACTTACTCATTAAGCCCTAGTGATCAAAATTATGACTTCAAGACCTACATTCAAGCTTTACTCCACAATCAACATACTAGTCTACATCACAATGCATTCTAGTCACAAGCCTTAGTCATAGGTAATTCTAAGCCTAACTCATCATAAAGTCCAAACTTAATCAAATTATTTCATGTTCTAACATACATGCATGAGTCTAGTTCAATTCATTACCTCATATTCACCTTCTTGGATAAACTCTATACATATCAACAACCCAAGAGAATCTAGCAAGAATCATCAATTCCTCATTCAAAGGCATGAACCCCCATACTTTATAAACTAGGGTTAATCAAGGAATTCACATAAATTCTTCATAATATCATGAATCAACACTAAAATAATCATATATGAGTGGTATCCAACCCTTTGGAATCATACCCACCTAAAACCCATACATTGGAAGTAACCCTACCTTCATTGGGGTTCTTCTTCACAAATTAGGGGAAACAATCTAGGGGACTCTATGGGTGGAAGAACCCATATATTAAAAGCTAAACATACCTTGAATAAAATCCCCACTAAGCTTGCTTCAATGGAATATTTCGACCTAGCCTCCTTCTCATCTTCTCTTTTTTCCTCTTCTCCTTTTTCTTTTTCTCCTTCTTCTTCTCCTTCTCCTTTTCCTTCTCATTATCCTTCTCCTTCTTCTTATTCTTCTTCTTATTCTTCCTCTTCCTCTTCCTCTTCATCTTCCTCTTCCTCTTCCTCCTCATCCTTTTCCTCTTATTTTTCTTCCTCTTCCTCTTCCTCTTCCTCTTCCTCCTCCTCCTCCTCCTCCTCCTCCTCCTCCTCCTCCTCCTCTTCTTCTTCTTCTTCTTCTAGAGTCCTCCTACTCCTCCTCCTCCTCCTCTTCTTCTTCTTCTTCTTCTTCTAGAGAAAGAATTATTTGAGAGAGGAGGGATTTGGGTTTTCTTAAAATTCTAGGGAGAATGATTTAATTGAAGAGAGTTTAGGTCTAATAAGCTTATATAGTTGGTAGGAAAACAATAGTATAATGTAGGGTCAACTTTGGTACAGACTAAGGGACCCTAAGATTTCTAAGTTAGGTGCCGTTTGGCGCATCGCCATGTGCCTTGGGCGATCAAGCTGCCCAATCGCCAACTAGGCACCTAGGAGAACAAGTTCTCTTTCACTCTACCTTGAAGTCTTAGACCCTTGCCCCTATACCATTCCATAATAGTCTTTTAAACTAAGGGGTCTAACACATGTCTTGACGTTAAACCATTGAACTCCTCATTTTAAACACATAAAGTCTCATCCCCGACTCTATTTCACATATGTCTAACCTTAGAACCCTAGCTTGGCCTAAGTTGGCTATTCACACAAACCACAAATCATGAGGATTACGGGTAATGGATCAAGAAAGGTCACGATTTCATCAAGTCTCTTCCAAGAAAAGGTTATGGCTCAAAGGGTGTTCAAACGGAGTTCACACACTCACAAAGTAGGCCACAAAAGAGGTATAATGTCAAATTGTTTCACACTCTTCAAAATTGCCTAAGATCATATCAAGAGATTGCATCACTTAGTCAACCGGACCAACGAGGCAAATTTTAGGTGTCATTACACATGGTTCATGGTAAGCTCATCACACACAAGGCATTGACACCAATGTCAAACAAGACTCCACACTTTCGCTAGTGTGCAAAGTTCATTAGAAGAGACTCAATTTGATACTTGGCTAGTCACAATGAGATGCAAAAAGTTCACATATTGTCTATGCAACTTCATTAGGCCTCATCGTAGCCGCACATTCATTTTTGTTCAATTATGAGCACTGTTCAAGTCATCGGTATTGATCATGACCGATACTCAAATTTCCAAGAGAACAGTCACATTAAAAAACAAACAAGAGAGGTGGCACAAAATAAGAGAGGTGGCACAAAGAGGAGAGGGTTCATTGACCAATTGCCACCCCTAGAGAACGGACATCACCGTAAATAAGACAAAATAAGAATAAAAAAAAAACTAACAAGAAATGATAACATTATAGTGTGTAAACAAGTAGAACACGGTAACGAGGAATCTTCACTAAGCGCCCAGTTGGCGAGAGAGTGAATTGGTCGACGAATGCTTCGGCGATGCACCCAATGATTTTCAGATCACCCTTTGTTCCAGTGAGCTGCACTCTCAGAGAAGAGCATATTCGGCAAAGATGTAGGAGGTAGCTGAATAGATCGGCGACTCACATAATGGACTGATAACATCACCTGATGATCCTTGAGGGACGTTGTCAGCGTTGAAGTAAAAAGGAGAGGAAAGTTGGATTGCCTAAGCACATCGGTGGCATGCCAAATGGTGAAGGTATCCCGCCGAATGTTCCAGAGTCTCAGCCCCATTTTTGAGGTCCATAAGGTGGACCAAGTCGTGCTCGCCGAACGGGTTCGACGACTCGCCAATAGCACTTTTGTCTCGCACATGATCCAGCTCCTGCAAAAATCAACACACATTATTTAAAACACTAACACTTGGATTGCCTCCCAAGAAGCGCCTTATTTAACATCGTAGCACGACGTGGAAATGCTCTCAGGCATCTTCTAGGTACATCACTGATTTGAATGACGTTATCAAAGAGGAAACTTCCAATTCAAGTGTCAACGGTCGTTCAATAGTAATATAACCCAACCAAGGGTTGGGGTCGAGTCCCATGGGAGCGGTTTCTGCGAATTAAGAGTTAAGCGCGAACATGCTAGAGTTAACCATAGCTAAAAACATTATCGAGTAAAAACATGATAAATCAAGGGGTTGACACAAGTGTCAATTATCAATGGGGTGGTTTGTATTCACTAATGAACAAAAACAGCGAAAATGTAACGATACGAATATGGAGACGGGATTCTTGGGATGTGATAGGAATATGGGATAAAATAAAGAATTGGGTAAATTCTATTGATAGTCAATTGCTGAACACTTGTAACTAAGCTAGACTTTAGTGGGGGTAAATTCTCTCTTGAGCAACTTACCCCGAATCAACTCGGTTTCTCTCGAACACCGAGTTGCCGCAATTAAGCACAACCTTCGCCTTAGCCCATTCACTCTCTTGAGATGAATGTGTGGGAAAGGCCTAGGATTCACTCTCTCGAGCTGAACCCACGACCACCCAATAACCACCGGCTATCGATTTAGTAGTTTTGGTTTTAAAACCTCTCTTTCGAGCAAGCCAAAAACACTAAGATGAAATCATATTTGCAACTATAATCCTATTAAGTTCAAACATAACTACTAAATGAAATCACATTTAAACAGCAAATAGACTAACAATGAGCAATACCCAACGGTAAATTTAACCCATATTCACATAATCACACCCCAAAAATTGGGGTTTTAGCTAGACATGGAGAAAGGGAAGAAAATGATACCAAATCAAAATAACATCAATTGGGTATGACTTATATTCACTTCAAACGAGTCTAGAATGAAGAATATCCAACACCCACTTCCAATGTCTTGGAATTGGAAGTCCTCCAATCTTCAAGTTCAAGAGCAATGTCTTCCAAAAACTCTAGGAAGTCAAAATAACATATTCTAAGTGTCAAAATTCAGTAATAATTCGATACAAGTTTATACTAAGCTACATAATTAAATAGGTATTTATAGTTTTTAAAAATTTGTGCTGCGAAGGACCACTCGACGCAGTTAGTCAGGATCGCTGATGCACTCGGTGATCTGCCTTTTGGTCTGGTTCATCGCCTTTCTGCTTTTGCCTTCAGCATCTTCGCATTTTGAATCATTGGGCGATATAGTACTGCTTTGCGAAACTGTTTGGTGATGACTGCTCCTTTTCACCGCCGAATTGATATTTTCCTTTAGGGCTTATCACACTGGAACATTAGGCGAGATTAAGGTCATTCAGTGACTCGCCTAATGCATTTGGCGATCCTCAGGCCTTCTTTTCTTCGTCTTTTCAGCCGCCTTGTTCCTTTTTGCCAAGTAGTGTCCATGCTTTGCCTCAAACTCCAAATACCTGAAACTTATGGATTCACATTAGTTATTGAGACAAAATATGCATTTGAGGACACTAAATCTATCAAAATAAAGCTCTAAATGAGTCCAAATTGTGGACTCATCAACACCCCAACTTAAACTTTTGCTTGTCCTCAAGTAAAACTCAAGTTCAACAGTTCAAAAAGGATGTCTCAAACAGTGCTACACAAGACTTAATCATGAATGTACACAACAAGACTCAACTTACTCATGCAATGATCAATTGTGTACTCAAAGACTCAAGTTGTGACACACCATTATAAAAAATTCTCAAGCTCACAATACTTGCTTCAAATGCTTGTCAAGCTCAACAAAGGTATTCAAACGCCCTCACACAAAAGAACGATTCCATTTTCACACAACGGTTTAATCATGTAAAGTTCCAGAATCAAATGCAATGCTCACACTCACAAATAAGAACACTATGCATGCTTTCACCCATAGGTTTGCCCGTATTTTCCAATCAACATTTGTTTCAGCTCACTTAAGATCAAAAAGGTCTTTTCAAGGCTTGTAATGGGGTTGAGTGCAAAGGTATGGTCATTTAGGCCCAGTGACTTTCATCCTCATAAAATGTGGTGCTCACAACACTTCCTTTCCTCTTCCTTCATCAAGTTCATTTGTGCTCACAAGTCGTCCCATTATTCACCTTCCATGGATTGTTCGGAAACCCTATTTCTTTGCATTTTCATAATTTATTTCAAAACTTTTTTTTTTCTTTCCATTCTTTTGTTCTTTTTCATCTCTTTTTTTTGTATGGAGGGGTTCCATTTTCTCAACACATGGATAGAAGGGAATTTTCTTTAACTTCTTGACTTGCCTTCTCTTTTTACCACACCCACAACTTTGGCTTTTGGCCTAAGTTGGCTATTCAATCAACCACAAATTAAGAGGATTATAGGTAGCGGATTAAGGAAGGTCATGTTTTCATAAAGTTTCTTCCAAAGATGGGTAAGGCTTAAGGGGTGGTCAAAAGAGGTTCTCACACTCACAAGGTAGGCCACAAAAGAGGTATATGTCAAATTGGCTCACACTCTTCGAAGTTGCCTAAGATCATATCAAGAGATAGCCTTACATAGTCGACTGGACCAAAGGGGCAAATTCTAGGTGTTATCATGCATGGTTCATAGGAAGCTCATCACACAAGGCATCCACACCAAAATCAAACAAGACTCCACACTTTTGCTAGTGTGCAACGTTCATCACAAGAGAATCAATTTGATACTTGGATAATCACAACGAGATACAAAGAGTTCACATATTATCTATGTAACTTCACTTGGTCTTATCGTAGCCTCACATTCATGTTCGTTTGATTATGACCTCTATTTGAGTTATCGATATTGATCAAAACTGAGATTAAAATTTGCTAAAGAACAACCACTTTCAATTACATACAAGAGGTGGCGAATTTTTTTTGGAAGGGTCAAAAATTATTTACAATTTAAGCACGAGGAGCCACAAGGTCATACAACCACAAAAAGCAGTGTAAAACACAAAACACTATGGCTCACAACCCAAATACATAATCAAAACACTAGTCACAAATAGCACACAGAGGTGGGCCTCACCCCACCACAAATAAAAACATTTGTCCTCAAATGCAAATAAAATTATCCAAAAGTCAAAAATAAAGTAAGACAGAGAGGGAGGTAAAGAGGGGATCCTGTCTATGCAGTCACTCCGTCTTTCGGGGCTTCAGTGTCTGATGTCGCACTTTGAATCTGGCATCAGTACCCGATGTCGCACTTTGAATCTGGCCATCAGTACCCGGGGTTTTAATATGGACTTGAGCTTCAGTGCTCGGAGTCACCTAAGAAGGACCAACTCCACTGGACCCACCCATGGCGGTGTCTCTCAAAGATGTCTGGCGTGCAATATTGTACATGACATTCTCCAGATCAGCCATATCATCAAACACCTCATCATCGCGTACTGCTATCTGCTCCTCATCAGTCTCTCCATCTGACTCCTCATCTTCTGTGCCATTCCTCTGTACTTCTCCGGTGGTACCCGAAGGAATCTCAAGAGCATCTTCATCATCAGCATCTTTCAGTAGTGAAGTGAAGTCGGTAGACTTCAGATAGTCTAGGTCCTTCCTCAAGTCTGCTACCTCGGCTTGCAAAGTCGTAACCTCTAAGGTCTCCCCCTGTCTGCTCTCACAAGCTGTAACTCTAGTAGCCAGATCATCAACAGAAGCCCGAAGGGGGGGTCAGTGCAGCCAAAATAGCTCTCTCAATCATCCCTGGGATGGATCTCTCTAATTGAGTCGCCCTCACATCAGCTGAATAGGCCAGATTCCCCATTTTTAGGATCATCGCCTGAGTAATATTGACTGGCTGGGACGAGGTGGAGGTGCCTGGAACCTATGAAGAAGTTGAAGTGGTAGAAGTACCTGACGGCCTAGAGGTCGGGGTAGGAGAAGATGCCTCTGCAAGTAACGAATCAACATCAACCTCCGAAGAAGTATCTGCTGGAGATGCTCTCCTCCTGTCATCCTCCTCTCATGTGTACTTAGCCTCAATACTCCGGATGTCTGTGGAGAAAGAAGGGGTAAACTCAATATCTCTCGCAGCATCCCGAGGTACTTCAGTACGTCGACACAACTTAGTGATCAGGACCAGGAATGGTAGGGAAGTCTGCCTCTTCTTGGCTCTCATGGCCATCTCCTGTGAAATAAGAAGCCTTAGGTCGATGCATCTCTTGGATATAATGGACCTCAGGCATGCCGCCTTAGAATGGCGGATGATAGATTCATTTTGGGATGGCATAATGGTGCTGCTGCTAAAGCCAAACCAGAATCGGGCAGCAATACTCAAATCCCTCTTCTCAATAAGAGCGCCCGCCTCGATCCACCTCGGGGTGGTATCACAAATCAAAGGTGCCAGCCACCCCTTCAAATCATCCAAGGATTGAGCAACAGGCAATCCATCATACGGGTGTGTAGAGTTCAGATCTCTACCTAGTACAATATTAATGTACTCACTGCTGCACCCGACCTCCTTGCCTCGGACTATGATCGCCTTTACCGGTCTGAACTCACGGGCCTTCTTCTTACTCTTGGGAACCAGATCACCATAAGATGTGTAAAACTCACGGACCCTAGAGGGAATATAGGGGCCTCGGGTCCTAGTGAACTGCTCGAACTTGTGAAAATGGATGGTCTCCCTCACATCTAAATACTTCCCCTCTAAGCATTCTGTCAAAAATAACTTCTCCTCGAGGATGGTTCGTAAACCATCCCCTTTCAATATGTTCAGAAGCCTGGGAGGAGGAACGACATGTAACACAGGGGTCACATGAGGTGCCTGAGCTGGCACTGATTCTGTTGCAGGAGGGGTGGTAGCTGAGGGAACTCTAGTGGACGTGGGTTGAGATCTATCCGGGATCTCATCCCTTCGGTAAATCAAAGGCTGCTCGTCTTCAGGTTCAAATAGCTCAGCCCGGGTGTCAATGACTACTCTCTCAGATGTGTGCTTCTTTCTTTTGCCTTTGTCTCCTGGTGGTAGTTCTTGCCTTCTCTTCTTTGGAGGATTTGGTCCCCCTTCATTTATGTTAATACCCTATTCTTTTTTCTGGGGCGGCATGGTTAGATTACTCCGTACCATATCTGCAAAACATCAAAAATAATTTAGAAATAATTTAATTAAGAGCACAGAAAAGCAGTTGCGGACAGACTCGCCGATCCAGTTGGCGAGTCGCTGAATCTCTTTGGCGGGCTAGATCGGGATCGCCAAAGAGATTGACTCAAAATATTAGCAAGTTGGCGATGGGAGGGCCCTTTCGGCGAATCATCCACTACTTTCAGCGAGCAAGGTTTTGTCCACCGAAAGTTACAGTGCAACAAGGGTTCAAGGGTGCAGACAAAGGGCGATCAAACATACTTTCGGCGAGTCATCGAGTGCTTTCGGTGACCTCAGGCTTCTCGCTGAAAGTTACAAAATTTAACAACACAAATATCATGAAATTAAAGGCGAGATAGGGACATTAGGCGAACCGCCGAGTGGTTCGGTGAGCTCGACCCAGCTCGCCAAATGACTTAACGTGCCTACTTTTAACCCTTGTTCTTGAATTCAACCCCGCAACCCTCGAAAACAAATTCAAAACATGCACTAGTTCAATTCATCTCAGACCCATAACACCCATCACTCCAAAATACTCAGACTTCTCCCAGTTTTTCCAAATTTGGCTGTCTAACGACATTTACCCTTAAGAATGGTGTCACCCGCTCTATTATTGAGAAATTTATGTCATTTAGTGCAAACATGGGATAATCAAACTTCACCCAACAAAACTAAACAACATGTAAGCACAACCCCATAAAATTTCATTCATTTAAAGGCACAAATTTATGGGAATTTGACAATCAAAATAATACGGGAAAGATTATTAAATTAAAATCTGCATTCAAACATTCTAATCCTATCAGAGAGGCCCATCACACATCATTAAGATAAGATCATTGCAAATGAGTACAAATTCAATAAAATAAACTCGGGGTTCGGAAAACCAACCTTATGCCGATTAAAGTACTTTGAAATGCTAGGCAGCAATGAAATCCAACTCCGAGGACAAATGAACAACCAAAATAGTGATGGAATGCAAAAATATTTAAAATACTAACTTGGTGTGAGTTTGTGAAGTTTAAAAGCGAGGGAAAGTGAAGAGTTTGAAATTCTAAAACCTTTGGCCATAAATAACCGTCCAGTTCGCATCCATTCGGCGATATTAGTATTGCTCGCCGATCTACTCAGCGATGCGTCGAGTGGTCAGTTACCTCACTGAGTTTTACAGAAACTTAAGTCAAAGTGAGGGTCCAAACGATGATTCACCGACTGGACTTATGTGAGAGTTTCTTGAGTCTAACGGCAGTCTGGGTTGGCATCGCCGACCTCCTCGGAGATTCACCGACTGGACTTATGTTCGCCAACCTGCACTTTTCAAACACTATCCACACTTCAACCTACAAAATCAACACACCATTATTTCTAAAACAAAATTAAAGTATTGAAGGGTTTTTGGTTGCCTCCCAAACAATGCCTTAGTTAACGTCGTGGCACGACGCAAGTCACCATTTAAACCTCATTATCGAGGTTATCCCTAGTATAACTAGGCAACCCCTCTTGATGTTGTGAGTAGAGACAGGACAACTTTTGGCCTATTTGGGCGTCTTGTAGCTGAATAATCATGGAATGGGAAGTCGTCATCTGATTCAGCATTTCGACATTCTCTTTTATCTCATTCAACACTTTATCTTGTTCCACAATTTTGTGTAGAATGAGTGAGAGGACCTCTCCATTTTGTCCACCCTCATGTTGCTTCATCTTTTTACACTTGCGAGGGGGAAGGTACTTTCTCTTCTTGTTGGAACTTGCTTCCAACTTTATTACCTTCTTGGACAGATCATCCAGTTGAATCAACAAGGCGGCCCATTTTTGGCCTTTCTATATTTTCTTGTTGGCTTTAACCAAGCCATCAAGACGCTTGACTACTACTCCACAGGGTCATTTTGTCAAACACCCTGCAAACAGTTGATCGGCTGCGCTTCTATTTTCGGGACCAAGACCTCTATAAAAACATTCCAGCAACAATTTGTCTAGCAGTCCATGATTCCGACATTGCTACAGTAAAGCCTTAAACGTTGGCCACATATCATGGATAACCTCACCCTTCAATTGCTGGAACATTAGAAGGTTATACCTAAGATTCAATAACCTCAACAGGGGTGATCAATTTGGTTAACAGTTTCCTTTACACTTATTTTTCCTTTTTCAACACAAACAAAACTAAAAATTAAGTAAGTAAACTATGACTAACAAAAGAGAAATTCGACTCAACTCGAAATTCTCAAATAACACCACTTCTCGGCATCGACACCATTTTGATTTGAATAACGTTATCAAAGACACAACTTCCAATTCAAGTGTCAACGGTCGTTCAATAGTAATATAACCCAACCAAGGGTTGGGGTCGAGTCCCAAGGGAGCGGTTTTTGAGAATCAAGAGTTAAGCGCGAACATGCTAGAGTTAACCATAGCTAAAAACATTATCAAGTAACAACATGATTAATCAAGGGGTTGAAACAAGTGTCAATTATCAATGGGGGGGGGGGTTGTAGTCACTAATGAACAAAAACAGTGAAAATGTAAAGATACGAATATGGAGAAGGGATTCTTGGGATTTGATAGGAATATGAGATAAAATAAAGAATTGGGTAAATGCTATTGATAGTCAATTGTTGAGCACTTGTAACTAAACTAGACTTTAGTGGGGGTAAATTCTCTCTCGAGCAGCTTACCCCGAATCAATTCGATTTCCCTCGAACACAGAGTTGCCGCAATTAAGCACATCCTTCTCCTTAACCCATTCACTCTCTCAGCTAAATGTGTGGAAAAAGGCCTAGGATTCACTCTCTCGAGTTGAACCTACACTTCAACTATTTACGCGTGAATCTAAGTCTAATAATCATGATGCTGCTACTCTTCTTTGTATATACTAGTAAGAAAAAGTAACCCATGTTAGACTGAAATTCTACACTTCTTTGTCATCTATTTTAAGTAAACTCAACTCTCCACAACGTGTATAATCAATGAAGTACACATCAATCTCCCACTAGCTCGAGTCAATTATAAGAATCCTTGTTTTACCATCCACTCTATACACGATCTAAGATTCAGGGGATTCATCATATTAGACTATTTTATGCAACCATTAAGCTACCACAGCTTCCTCCTTCTCAAGGTCTCATACCCCATATGCATCGCGAAGTTCGCCATAAAAATAGTTAAGAGGTTAAACTTACATTAATCTTCATGGACAACAACTTTTTTGTGGAAGGTTATAGATTATCTAAATCATCACTAAATATTCCTCTTATTCCAAAATGGACAATTGTAAAAACATAAAACCTGAATATAATTTTTAATAGAGTAAAAATCTACTACAAGTGAATATGCTTGATTTTTTTCCTAAGTTTTTTACAAGGCAAAGTGTAAGCTGGCACACGGAAGAAAAACCAGAGAACACTTAAGTAAATTCTTTGTGTACACATAGCTATAGTTGAAACAAAGTTTCACAAAAAAAAGAGGACTGGATGTTGACTTACGATCAACGACAGATATTTAAAATTAGGAAAAAAATATAATACAAAAATGAGAGGCTTACGATCAACATCAAGCAGTTTCAGAAGTTCCAAAGCTGAAAGACTCAATATTCAAATTCACCAATACACACAAAGACGGACTCTAGGGTTAATCGAGAGAACTATTTCTAATTTCCATTTTCACCACCAATCAGATCGATACCTCACATTTAGGGCTCAACAAATGCGACCTCGTCAAATATATCAGGGCTTAATTTTGTGTAGATTCTTGAAAAATCTATCTTGATGATGAAGAAAATAATACAAAGAAGAAAGAGAACCCACGATAATGGTGGAATTGTAGGGTTTTCTGGTAAAATGCTTGTGGATAAAAATTTAGGGCAAATACGCTTGCTTTTTATTATTTGGGGAGAAAATAGATTTACAGAGGAGATGTTATTATTTTATAAAATTTGTGAAAATTAATAGGGCACATTTGTAAGGTGTGGTTTTTAGAATTATAAATATACCACACTTGAAAGTGTAGCCATATGTATAAATAAGTGTTTCAAATTGTTTTATGATTTGGCAACACTTAAAATGTGTAGTTTATTATTTTAAAGAGCATGCTATATAAGCGTTGCCAAAAAAATTATGGCCAAAAGTCACGTATAAAGGCTACACCTTAAAAGTATGCCCTTAGATATTTTTGGCAACACTTTTCAAGTGTTGTAGAAAATTAGTGTGGCCGTAGGCCAAATTTGTTGTAGTGATTTTGCCAAATTTTGCTTTAAGGGGCAGCCTTGGGGTTAGGCTTTAGGGTCCCCTTCAAGGACCCTTGGTTGGTCTTTGGGGGGTCGTACCTTGATATTTAACCCCTATAACCCTCATTCTAAGTTTGGGAAGTCAATATACAACCTAAAACCAAACACCAAACTCAAAAGCTCACACGTTAGGCTCTAGTTTCACCTATTAGTTTCCATTAGACTATAGCTTGGTCTTACTAGTTTTCCGGTTTTTTACATTATCTTCCCCTTAGGAACATTCATCCTCAAATGATACTTGAAACACTTAATGGAATTTAAGACTCAAGACTAGCTGTCCCTCATGCACGAAACATCACAATAATGTACAACTCAAAATATACTATCCACAATGTGCACTCATTCAAGGAGGAAACATCCACTCCAACTCAACATCCTTAATGCAACACAAGGAAGTATGAACTATATCTACAAAACCTATTTATGCATGAGATTCTCATTAGTTGTCATGTTCAAGGAGGAACTATCATCTCCTAACTAAAACATGTACATTTATTCTTCTCATGGAGTACAATAGGCAACTCTTACTCAAAGCACCACACATGAGGGGAACAATTCACATAAGGCTCGTTTTCTTTCAAAACACAAGTTTTCATGAACATGCATTATATAAAGAAGTCATGGAGATATATAAGCACATCACAACAATATTAGCTAGGCATACCATCCCCCCCTTAGGAGTGATCCTACACAATCACTTCTAAGCATCATTAATCACATAGTCATAGGAAGAATTACATTTTCTCATTAAAAACAAGCTCAACACAATCAACATGGAGCCCAAGTGCCATTTCATCAAAAACACCACAAGGCAATGTTCATCACACCATCTCATGGAGTCAAATATGCCATCACCATACTAGAATGCACAACAACATGAGGAACATGTAAATCATGAAAAGTCCATTTTATACAAAGTAAGAATCTTTCAAAAACATGCAAAACATAAGGAGATCATGGAAATTTCTAAAACACTCATGACCCCTAGATATAGAACAAGCCCAAAGAGGAACTCTTGGTCTCAAGCTAGAATAGGAATAGAAGAAAAAGACGAGGATATCGGGACTCTCAATCAATGTTGCTACTCAAGCACATGATCTCCCCCTTGGAAGTAAGCCCCTTTTTACAAAAAAAAAACTTAAATACTACTCCTTCTAACAAACTGAAGGCATTATCAAGACTTATTATAACCCTACCGGGCTCTAAAATTAATAGAGGTTTAATAATCATGCATCCAAATCCTACCAAGGTTAACAAAAGTAATTCTACGGAACAAGGAAATTATAGGACACACATAACATCCAAGACTCCATGATCAAGAAATGGGTCAAGAAGAACTTATCATCTAAGGCTAGAGGAGAAATAGAAGGGGACATAAGGATATTGGGACATCTCATTGGCCCATGGCCTCACAATTAAGCACCTTCAACTAACACCCTTGCTTAAATACAACTCCTCAACATTTTCATGTAAGCATTTTCTTACTCTTCTATTTCTTGTCTTGCCGGTCTAAGATCCCAATTGGCACTTCTAAATTAGAGAGGTTCTCATCTAAGCACTCTTGCTCACAAGAAACGTTACCAACCCCACTCAAAGTCTCATATGGGCCTACCAAATCGGGACTAAAATTCTCAACTCACTACACCTTTTAAGGTGATGAATTTCAAGCAAGCCTAATTCATGAAAATCAAGGACACTCAATGACTTTACCATCTAAGCACATTATCCCCCATTTGGGGGTAAGCCTATACAAACTCTTTAAAACATCATTTCCTTAAATTCTAAGGTCGGAGTAAGTCATAACTAAACCTTCACACTCATCACACAATATGATTCTAACCCATGGAGGATTACACTTCTAACCTCTTTTAAATGAGTTAACTCACTCAACCGCTCTAGGCATCATTTAAACACCACTATTCATCCAAATCCAGCACATCATAAAACTCATTATGGCTAAGTTGGGTTATACTAACAACCACATATGTCCATAATTAAACCCATGAATACTAAGGACAATACCAAAGCTCATCATATCCAATTTACCTAGTCACAAAAGACAAGTATTACCGGAATAGAAATAAGCATGAAACACATACCGGGAGCAACATTAAGAGGATACTCTTGTTCACCTCTAGCTTGAAGAGCATTAGACCTAACTTTTTTCCTTTCTTTTCCCCTAGTGGAAAATACCTGGCAATCTCTTATTTTGTGGTCACTCCTACCACATCCATAACAATCCTTCGTGCCGGCTAGACACTTACCATCATGTTTCTTACCACATATTTTGCAAGTAGGCTTAAGTAACACCGATTTACTATTGCTTCCTATTTTAGGCTTAGGGTTAGACACCCTCTTCCCCTTAACTTTTGGGAGAATATTAGAAGGATCTTGTTCAAAGGACCTCTCAAGTGAAGAATTTCCATCATCCATCCTAACCCTTTTTTTCTCCTTCAACTTTCCTTCAAGTTTCTTTTGCTCGATTTCAAAGGCATACTCTATAAGATGAGGGATACTCATATCATGCTCAAACATGTCCATACGACATTCACTCGCCACTAAATCAGATAATCCCGACAAAAACTTACTCATCCCTGATTTGGGATCGGATACTAGGATTGGAACATACTTCGACAATTGAGTGAACCTCCTTGCACATTCCTTAACACACATATCACCTTGTTCAAGGTTGATGAACTCAAGCACCAAAGCTTCTCTCATATCTAAAGGGAAGAACCTATCTAGAAAGGCAGTCTTGAACCCTTCCCAATATATAGGGCCCAATCCTACCGGCCTAGTCTCCCTCCATTGATCATGCCATATTTCTGCAACCCCTTTGAGTTGCCAAGAAGCTAACTCCACTTTCTCTATCGAAGTTACACCCATACGATCTAAAACCTTAGAGACCTCCTCCACAAACCCTTGAGGATCTTCGCTCACCATGGAGCCATAAAACATAAGAGGATACCACCCTTAAAAATTCCCTCAATCTAGAAGTAGCTATTCCCTTTATGGGATTTACCGGAGTTACAACCTCTTTGTTGACTTGCACCTTCAAGGCTTGAGCCAACAATTTGATAGCGGACCTAAAGTCCGCATGAGTCACACTCTTCCCCATAGTGTCCATTGGAGCTTGGAGAGGAGTTTGGATTGGAACTTCTTGCTCCATATTGTCTTCCTCAATCCCTTCAATGTAGGCCCTTGAAGTAGTCATATCCTGAAAACCATAGGGCACACATTAGGAGAAAGGTCTAATAATGCTAAACACTAGGGCACGACTTAGAGAATGAAGAAGTGAAGCTTTTTCCTAGCATCTGATAGCCTCCTAGTCATAAAATGTGGAGCGCTTCACATTTATGAACAAGACTCTACTAGATGTGGTTTGAGCCATCCTAAAAACCATCCCATAAACCTTATTCTCTGATCACGTTTGTCACGACCCAGGGTTACCCTTAGAAGTAACACAACGTAATTGACCCCAAAGGGGTCGCATACAAGCCTCATAGTATACATGAACATGAAAGTATAAGAAAATAGTGAGGGATTTAAAACTTTTCTTACAATCGAAGCCTCTTATAAAATGAAAGAGAACCTATGACACTATGTCTCAAACCATCTATAACACTTGGATTATAACACTTGAAATACAAATCTTAGGGACACGACCCTTACAACAAAAGTCTAAAACATAATAGAAAGACAATAAGGGACATAAGGTTGAGCCCTCAAATACAATGAGGACTCACCAATCTTCTTCTTCTTGATCTCCTATGAACCTATCCACGAGGATGGAATCCAATATCTCCAAAGCCTACACTTATAGAAAATGTAGAAAGATGGGTTTAGCACAAAAAGTACTAACTATGGAAGCCATGCATAAAATCATTAAAACATGCATAAAAAGGGACATTTCATTTGAAATCATGCTATATGCCATTTTTGAATATCATCTTTGAAATCGTTGGAGAATGCAACCAATAAAGCAACTCACATCCATTTCATTATAGCATGAGAGATATCATTATATTAACAAGCATAGTCTCCAACATCAATATAATACAAATCCCAATCTTCACAATACATAGCCCCCAATCATAAAGTAATACAAAGTCAAATACCAAGATCATCTCATCATGAAGAAATAATCACATAAGCAACCCCTAAGAAACACTTGTGCAATGTATGGTAACTAACATGCATTTACAATGTACAACACAAGCCAAAATCACATTTATACTCATTTCATAGTAAAGCCATTACATTAGTAACCCCTAAGGAAAACTTGTGCAATGTGTGGTTGGCATCCCATAATACCAACCCTACTAAGTACTCCTTTGAAGCTACCTTAGTCATGCACTTCATCTTTAGACCTCATCATAATCAATAGTCACAAATAAGGAAGTAGTCATGTACATTACTTGAATTATAAGGAAAGTCATTCATAACAACCATCCATTCAATATACATGCATGCATTCAAATCTCATCATAATGCAAAGGAACTATCCCATGACATCCTACTAAGTCTACTTGTGCAATGTAAAAGTGAAGTCCCATACCTCAACTCCTACTAATTAAAACTCATTAAGAAGTCATAGTATAGTTCATGTCTCATTCATTATCTTTATTATATAGGGAAAAGTGGCCATAACCGAGATAGACCATGTGAGCTACATGGAATATGGTGTCGTGTAACCCCACACAGAAAGAAGGTGTCCTACTTGCCTAAGGTAGGACTAAATGTACAGCTATAAGGTGGATCCACTAGCTAAAGACCTATGTGGGCACATAGTTTATCGGATAGGGAGATTGCTTCTAGAAACCCACCCTATTGCATTGGCGGAGGGGCTTTCATCTCATGAGTATAACTTGGATGACCCGCCCTATTGCATTAGCGGAGGGGCCTTTTCCTCATTATCCATATCCACTCGGTGCTAAGAATTATTTCCCAAATAATACATTATTAGTCTTTGAATTGTTTTTACATGTGTGAAGGAATACTTTGCCCTTTGTTCAATACAATTCATCGAAATAGCTCATAGATTCATTAAAGGTGAGAATGTACTTTCAACTTTAGAATCATAATTAGTATGTGAGAATAACTTTTACACCAAGATCATGTGTCCTCATGAGAATGGACTTTCAATCAACACAATAGGATCATCATGGTCAAGTACATTTCATGCATAATAATGTGTAAAGGTGTATTTGAGAACTATACTTTCAATTAACACCCTTGATACATCATGATCATGTTTATGCATGGAGTGTGTGTGTAATTGTCCTTGCAATGACACAATCAACAACATTATAATCATCCTAGAACATTTATACAATATCAAGTGTAGGGGTAAGGGAAGAATGACCTTTCAATAATACCACAATATACTCAATAGTCCTACGACTTCCAACTTTAAGTAAATCACGAGTTCACACACAATCTTTTCAACATGCACAAACCTTCACAATATGCCCTTCAAGGTCTATGGACCAACTCATCCCAACATATAGCAATAGCACATTAGATAAGGGAATATCAAGATCCAACAACACATCAATACCGTAATCACATCATGATTGGCACTTTATACTTCAAGTATTCACAAACATGCATATGATATCATGATCAAGTCAATTCATGTTTAGAAGTATTACCCTAAACCAATTCGAGTCTAGGTGATCTAATCTAAGGCAATTTATCAAGAAGTTCTTCAATCTTAGAAGTTCACATCTAAACCCTCAATTTGCCTCTTTCATGACATAACCCTAGAATCTTAGGTTAATAAAGAATACATGTAGAATTATACTAATCATCAAGTAACTACATCATAATTAAAAACCTCCACCTTTCTAGTGGATCAACAAGTTCATAAACAATCTTCATCAACATATACAACCCTAGCAAATTGCCCTTCAAGGCTAAGAATCAAGATCAATCATAACTTACTATAATTTCCATGCTATATAGAGAGACATCATGATTCAAGAACATAATAAACCTAAACATAATAGATTACTAAGCTTCATGATCAATTAAGTCACACCTTAGTCCATAATTTAAGAAAAAGGGGAAATCATGGGTCCAAGGGAGATTTTTATCAAAATCCATCAATACTCCATTAATCAAATCATAAATCATCAAAATCAATCATAATAAACCTTAATTAAACAATTGAATTCATTTTGGAAGAAGACCCATGACTAGATTTGAAAACCCTAGATTTGGGAAATTTGAAAACATAGTTGAAAGGGCTTCTTAGTGATAGCTAACCAAGAATGAAGAACTCCCATACCTTAGGTGTATAATCCTTCAAAATTCGTAGTGAAAATATCCTTCCTTGAAGCTTTCCTTGATCTCTTTCTTTGTTCTTCAATGGGGGTTCTAGAGAGAAGATTTTGGTAGGGAAGAGTAGTTGGGTTTTGATTTGGGGTGTTGGGTTATAATGACTTAATGAAGTGTTTAATGAATTATAATACTTTATATACTCTTAAAATACCCTAAATAACTAATAATAACCATCCCATAACTTAATTAAATTAATTAGCTAATTACCAACCAACCCTTCAAATTGGCCAAACCACACCAGCAAACCAGGTGGGAACAACGACTCCAAACCACAGACCGTGGTCTGGGTCACGTCCTATCCTGGTCAGCCGTGGTTTGTGGATGGGGATATTTTTTGGCAGGCCTTTGAAGGACCTGACCTACGGAGCAAGACCACGTGTCGTAGATCAATCTACTGACCGTGGTTTGCATCCATGGTTCATAAGATTTTGCCAACATTTGCTTTAAGGGGAAGCCTTGGGGTTAGGCTTTAGGGTCCTCCTCAAGGACCCTTGGTTGGTCCTTGGGGGGTCGTACCTTGATGTTTAACCCCTATAACCCTCATTCTAAGTTCGGGAAGTCAATATAAAACCTAAAACCAAACACCAAACTCAAAAGCTCACACGTTAGGCTCTAGTTTCACCTATTAGTTTCCATTAGACTCTAGCTTGGTCTTACTAGTTTTCCGGGTTGTTACAATACTAATTTCTCCCTCAAGAACCTGAAAGCCACCATACACGCATCATCAAATTGGAATTTCACCTCTTTCTCTAAGAGTTTGCATAGAGGATGTGCAATCTTTGAGAAGTCTTTGATGAACCTCCGGTAGAAACCGGCATGACCTATGAAACTACGAACCCCCTTCACCAAAATTGGTGGTGGTAATTTCTCAATCACTTCAATTTTCAGTTTATCAACCTCCAGCCCCTTTTGCGACACTTTTTCACCAAGTACTGTACCTTCTTTAACCATGAAGTGACATTTTTCCCAGTTGAGGACCAAGTTTGTCTCCACACATCTTTGGAGAACTTGTCCTAAGTGTTCTAAACACGCCTCAAAATTATCACCCACAACTGAGAAGTCATCCATAAATACCTCCATTGAATCTTCCACCATGTCAGCAAAAATAGATAGCATGCAACGTTGAAATGTTGTGGCAGCATTGCATTATCCGAATGACATCCTTTTAAAGGCAAAAAGTCCCATAGGGACATGTGAAGGTGGTTTTCTCTTGGTCTTCCGGAGCAATGGAGATTTGGTTGTAACCGGAATACCCATCCAAAAAATAATACCAACCTCTCTCTGAGAGTCGATCAAGCATTTGATCCATGAAGGGCATGGGAAAGTGATATTTTTTAGTCCACGAGTTTAACTTTTGGTAATCCATGCATACCGTCCATACGGTCAGCGGCCTCATAGATACGAGCTCCCCCTTTTCGTTCGGGACCACTGTGATACCTCTCTTTTTTGATACACATTGCACCGGACTTACCCATTTGCTATCCACAATAGGGTAGATCACACTTGCGTCTAACCACTTTATTATCTCCTTCTTCACCACTTCTTACATTGGTGGGTTTAATATCCGCTGATGTTAACACTCGGTCTACAATCACTATCAAGCTGAACTTTATGAGTACTGATACCGGGAGGAATGCCCACTATGTCAGCTATGGTCTAACCTATAGCTTTGATATGTCTTCGTAACACCTCAAGGAACAATTTCACCTGCCAGTCAAGCAAGTCAACCGCAATGATCATTGGTAGAGTGTTATTTCCCCCCAAGAAAGCATATCAAAGATGGGGGGAAGTGCTTTTAACTTCAGATTTGGTGGTTCTTCTGTTGATGGCTTTACGGGAGGACTCTTTCTATTTTTCAAATCAATGTCCAACTTCAATGGAGTCATTGAATACCCTCCCAAACCTGAAAGAGCAGCTACTACCTCTTCATAGCCTTGAATTTCGAATTCATCATAGTTAGCAAGCACGACTTCAAGAGGTTCGCTCATGCACATCAAATGGCTCACGCTAGCCACCGCCTCATCAATAACATCAACGGTGGACACCACATGAATATCACTTGGGTGTTTCTTTGATTTACAAACATTGAAGGTTACTTCATCTTCGTTCACCCGAAACTTCAATTCTCCATTTTTAACATCCACCAATGCTCTTCCGGTTGCTAGGAATGGTCTTCCCAAAATAATGGAAATTTCAGCATCTATTTCACAATCGAGAATGACAAAATCAGCCGGGAAAATGAACCGATCAACCTTCACCAATATGTCATAAAGTATCCCCATGGGATGTTTGATTGAATGGTCTGCCATTAGTAGTCTCATTGTGGTTACTTTCGGTTCACCCAACCCATGTTGTTTGTTGATCGCATAGGACATTAAGTTGATGCTTGCTCCAAAATTGCATAAGGCTTTAGCGAATTTGAGCATGCCAATGGTGCAAGGAATGGTGAATTCCCCAGGATCATCTCTCTTGTTGATCAACTTCTTAGTCATAATTGCACTACAACTATGGAAAACTTTAATTGTTTCAAAATCCAATCTCCTTTTCTTTGTTACTAACTCTTTCACGAACTTGGCATATCCCGACATTTCCAACAATGCCTCCACAAGGGGGAGATTGATTGATAATGTCTTAAACATCGATAAGAACTTCTTGAACTTCTCATCCTCATTCTTCTTCTTTAGGCATTGGGGAAATGGGGGAGGTATTTTGCGCAAAGGTTGCATGACTTTTGGGATTGGAACGTGTTGTTCCACTTCTTTTTGTGGTTCTTTGGCAATGCTTTGATGGATAAATATATCTTGTTCCTCCATTCCTTTATCATCTCCATGCTTTTGAGCTTCTTCATTTCACGTCACATCACCTATTGCTACTTTTCTGCTACGAGTAACCACAACCAACTCTTTATTGTTATTTTCCATTACAAACTTTGGTTCCAATTGTACTGAAAGTAAACTCAACTAACCGTCAAGTATCTTGATGGCATCGGCATGAGAGTTCACTTTAATGTTCAGTGATGAAAAGTCATCCTTCATTCCCTTCAACAAATCGTCCGAACCTTCAACTTTATCAAGTATGCGTGACAATAAGTCATTCACACAGGACTACTTGCACTACCTTTTGATTTTGGGCTCTCACTCAAGTGAGTATGGTTCTCATCATGATCATCTTCCCTTCTCCAATAATCGCCTTGCTCAGCCCAATCTTGATAGTATCCCCTTTGCTCTTCTCCTTTATGACAGTTCCAACCTTGATTTCTGCCTCGATGTAGATAGTGTGGATAGAAATCCTCCTCATATCTCTTGGAATTCCAACCTTGATTCTTCCCCGGCCTTGAGTAACCGAAAGAAGAATCCTCCTCAACTCTCAACACTACACATGTCCCCTTCATATTCTCTTGTAGTAATTCCATTTGGGCCAACATCTTCTTGATGTTTTCATCCCTCTCTCTCTCTTTATCAAGTTGCTCTTGTGTTAATTGGAAACAAAATGAAGAAACTTGATCCTCTTGGGTGTACCACGCTTGGTTTATTTTAGTCATGTCATCAGAAAGGAACGAAGCCACCTCAAATGATTGTAATATTATTCCTCCTCGTACCAATTGATCAGCCACTCCTTTATTAACCAAATCAAGACTCCGGTAAAAATATTGGAGTAACAAATCGTTCGGTAGCCCATGAGTTGGGAATTTAAGTAAGAGTTTCTTAAGCCTCACCCACGTTTCATGGATGGGTTCCCCCTCTGAAATGACCCAAAAAGTTCTTAAAAATGTGCTTCGGAGGTTACCGGAACTTGTTTAGCTTTAAAAAAAAAATACGTTTCGTTTTTCAAAAATCCGACTTCATATTCTTGTTTAGGGGGTCAAATTGAGTGGGAAATGGGTCTAACCCAAATTTTAGAGCAACCGTATCAAAATACGAAATTTCCAAGTGAATCCTTTTTCGAGGGTCTACTTTGGAGGGTCATTTCTCCTAGCACACAAATTATTGGGGGGCCAATAACATATCCATGGAAAGCCCTTTTAGTTAGCTACCTAACGCACTTCGTTTCACCTCATTCGGAATTCGGACGAAGAAGTTATGCCCATTTTCGTAAAATCTGTCCGGCAGGAAAGACAATTTCCAGTGAGCGTTTTTACTGTTCACCCGCCTCATTTTTTTT
>JAJOOO010019894.1:0-14798 GCA_029582685.1 Solanum piurae
AAATATTAATAGAAAGAAATAGAAAGTAGAAATAGAAAATATTATATAAAAGAAAGAAATATTAATTAGCGCCACGTGGCAAGTTTTGATTGGTTTGGTGGTAGTTGAGGAACCACCACTTCTAAAGTATGATATATATATATATATATATATATATATATATGATAATTGTACTAGTAATATATTACTTCTGTTGGTAACATCACATTAATTAATTACTTTCTATTAAAATGAACATATTATTACAATTTACAAGTAGTTTTGTGTCAAGTTTTACAGGTTATAGTTTAAAAATTGCATTTGTTTTCCCCCATTGATCATAATCTTTCATATATGAACTTACTAATTAGTAATGACCAATGTCCAATAGTACTAATAATTTATATAAAAACAATAATGTGTATTATGTATTAATCGATTTAGTGGGTAATACAAGCAATTTGATTTAATTAATCATCAAGTATTTATTTTTTTATATTCCAACATAAAAGTATGTCAATCTACTAAACTTGCATGTAGTTATTTATATGATAACATAAATAATATAAAAATTGTTATTTTTTTAAATTTGAATAATGAAGAATGATCTTTAGAAAGAATGCTCAATTATGTAATACACGGGAGCAATTTTTATGACATCATAATATAAAATGTCCTAAAATCTATTTTCAATGAGAAAAATTAATTCACATTAATCAAAAGATAAAATGGTCTGATGGATCTTTGTATTTATATGGGTTGTATTATGAATCTTTCTAATTGACACATTGTCAACTGAATCCTTAAACTCAATTATTTAATAAATATTTTTGAATTATTAACCAAAAATATTATTCCATAAAAGACAAAAATAATAAATTTTCTATTTACAAAAATAAAATAAAATAAAATCGTTATTTCTCTCACCTTTCCTCCACCTCCCTCAACCCACAACCACCATTAACATCATCTCCATTAACCTTTTTTTTCTTCTTCAAGGCCATTGTCTATAGCCGTAACCTGACTCTTCAAGTTCTTAAAAATTATAATTCATTTTTTTCTTGAAGTTTCTAACATTCGTAACTCTAATAGTATTTTCTTACCAATGTTTACATCATTCATTTGAACCACCATAAATTTTTTCTCTCCATTAATGCCAATAAATCACCATTAAAATATCACAATAAATCATAATATTTGTACGCAATTTTACATATCACATTTCACTTAATTTCACAAAAATATTCAACAATCACTTTTCATCCTTCAAGACTATTGAATCTTTGTCAACTTATGGATTGTAAATAACCCAAAAAAAATAAAAAAAAAATCTACCATAACAACACATTTTTGTTTCTCTAGGAAGAAAGAAAATATGAAAAAAGGAAAGAAAAGAGAACTTGGAAATGGCTGGGAAGGGGAGAAAAAAAACAGAAATGGGAGTTGGATGGGGAAGAAGGTAATGGTAATTAGAGAGAGAAATGGGGTGGGTTGTGAAGGAAATAAGAAAGAAGTGTATTTTTTATTATTTTCTTTTGTTTTGGTCTTTTTAAAAAGAAAAAAATTAGTCTAAATTTTGAGTCCACGCTTCTTCTACACGTGAAATCACGTGTTGGTGCCAACTCAATAATTAAATTGTCACATAAGCTTGGTCAATGGTTAGAAGGACATAAAATATTGAGTTTCATTGAGTTTAAGGGTTCAGTCGACAAAGAGTCAAGTAGAGAATATAAACGGATACAAGTACAAGGCTCCATCAGACCACTTCGCCTAATCAAAACCCAAAAAGATTATTAGAGAAAAAAAGGGGTTGATATTAGCTAGTTGAACACTTAAATAAATATATGACAATTAAGGAGTAAACAAACTAATTAGAGGGAGTCATTAAGATTAAGTATATGAATAAGCTTTCATACATTCTAATTGAGATTATCAAATTAAGACAATTGTCACGGACTTAGAGTTTTTGCAAAAGCTCTGTGCGGCACTTGACAACTTACTCATTATTCTTTCAAGATCTCGTAAGCTCAAGTAAGCCTTTAAGACTAAGATCGCAAAGAGAATGCAAAGAAAGACTTAGAAAGAACAAGAGAGCTTTTGGAAGAAGGTTTTTTGTATTATTTGGAATGTTTTACACTTAAGTGATTGCTTGCTTCAAGTTTGGATGATTTACAAATGAATGCCCCATCTATTTATACTACAACCTAGGGGCTAAAGTGTAAATAAAATTTATTTGATAAGTCCCTTTAATAGTTACACTTTGGTCCCTCTCTAGCACTCTCTACATGTTCTAGGATATTCCATAGTTTTCCAAGATATTTTCTATGACATTCTAGAGTTTTCTAGGGAAAGGTCTAGGAAATTCTAGAGTGTTCTACTAACCTCCCCACAACTCTAGATTCTTCTCCATTTTTTCAGTGCTAAATTTGAACTGTGAAGTGGCGGGTCATGACACTCTCTCCCATCTATTGATGCGACGATCGCGTCGCATCGTCGCTGCATCGTCGCTGCATCGCCAACCGAGTTTTATCTCCTCGTACGCGTGACTATAAGTCCATTGACTCGATCAACGCCCTTGCGCAACTCCTTCAGTTGCTTCTTGATCTCTTTCAGCTCGGTCTTATGATTTACCTACTTCATATGAGGCAAACGTCTTGGCGACTTCTTTGGCATCCCTACATTGTTCTTTTCTAGAACTTTCTCCATGCGTGGTGGCAAGGACTCTTTAGCACCCTTGTCTTCTTTCAAAATTGCAATAGTGGCGATAAGTGTTGACTCCTTCTTAGGGCTTTTTACGAGCTGCATGGCTATTAGATGGACTTGTTTTTCCATCTTCGATACTTTAACTAGGTGCACCATGTATGATCCTCTTTGCTCCATGACTAGAAGTCGTTGGAGGTAAGGGTCTATCACCGTGTGGCACTCTTGGAAGAACTTCTACCCTAGAATGATATCGAAGAGGTCTAAAGGAGCGACAGTGAAGTTGGTCTTACCTTGCCACTCGCCTAGCGTGATGCTTACTATGTGCGAAACTCTACACACAGGAGTCGGTGGTGCATTGACCGTCCTGAATTGGGAGTTACTTGGACTGTAACTCATCCCCAACCTTGTCGTTGTCGTCTTGGTCATAATATTGGCCTCTGCACCCGTGTCGACCATAGAACAAGCGGGTCTTCCATTGACATATTGCGCGCCATATTCTTTCGACTTTCCTGGCTGCTTGGTGATAACTCCGCATAATCCTATCAATCCCAACTGCGTCGTCTCTGCTCTTTCTCCATGCTCTTGTGCATCATTCTCCTTCCGCTCTCGTAGGATAGCACCAATGCTCTTTAGTTCAGGGCAACTTGCATAGCCATGCGACCCACCGCATATATAACAATCGTTTTTTTTGTCGGTTTTTGTATTTCTCTCTGTGTCGCCATGACGTCCAAACTTTTTGCCATCGGACCTATAAGTATCATGATTCTTGGGACGTGGCCGCTGCTCCTCGACTTTGCCACGATCTCCCCCACCATGGTCATGGCTATCTCTCACTTCCTTTCATCTGGCTCTATCGAGATTCTCATGCATGAAGTCTGTCAAAGTTTTGGCCAGCGTGATTGCTTCATCGATAGTCCTGACCTGTCGGCGTTCCAACTTTATTCTGGCCCAAATTTTCAGCCCATCCATGAAGTGGAGCAACATATCATCATCCGTGAGGTTAGGAATTTGAAGTGTGAGGGTGGTGAACTCCTCCACGTACGCCCGAATGCTGCCTTTCTGCTTCAACTCCCTAAACTTGCGCTTAACCTCATATATGACGTTGTTAGGGAAGAGGGCTTTCTTGAACTCTTCGCGGAATTTCTCCCAAGTGTTGATGGTGCACATCCCCTTCCCTATCTCGGCCTCCTTGCGTCTCCACCATAGCATGGCCATCTTTGAAAGATACAACACCGCAGTGTTGATCTTGTTCTCATCACTCTTCACCCGACTACACTTGAAGTAATTCTCCAAGTGCCACAAGAAGTTTTCCACATCTTGAGCGTCACGGACGCCTTTGAATATAGGTGGCTTGGGAGACTCGACCCTGGCCTCCCTATCACGGTCGGATGACACCGATCCTCCAACTTCCACGCCTTCCTTAAGTGTTTTCATGTCGGCCTTCATGGTTTCAATTGTGCTTAACGCCTCCATGAGCAGACACTCCAAGAAAGTGATGGCCTCCTTCATCTCGAACTCGGCGATGGCGTCCCTCCAACTCCTTACGGATGTTTTCGGTCTCCTCAAGGGTGAAGTCTTCAAGAGTTTTGAACTTGTCGTCAGCCACATTCATGCGCCGGCCTAATATCTCCACGTCCTGCCTCGCCACTTCCATCCTTGCGACCCACTCCTCTCCGACGGTGGCGTCAATGTCCTTCTCGCCAAGTTCATCGTCACTTGCTTCGGTGGTCGAAGGTGGATGAGATGTTAGCGTCTCGCTTGGTGTAGGATCAAGCAACATTTCCTCATTACTCTTTTGGTGCTTCTTTCCCTTGTGGTTCTTCTTTCCACTATCCAAATGGACGTTGGTGGTGCTAGCGTCGTTCACGTCTCCTTCGTTAGCCATTTCCTTAGTATCAAACCTCGCTCTGATACCACGTTGTCACGGACTTAGAGTTTTTGCTAAAGCTCCATGCGACACTTGACAACTTACTCACTATTCTTTTAAGATCTCGTAAGCTCAAGTAAGCCTTTAAGACTAAGATCGCTAAGAGAATGCAAAGAAAGACTTAGAAAGAACAAGAGAGTTTTTGGAAGAAGGCTTTTTGTATTACTTGGAATGTTTTACACTTCAGTGATTGCTTGCTTCAAGCTTGAATGATTTACAAATAAATGCCCCATCTATTTATACTACAATCTAGGGGTTAAAGTATAAATAATATTTACTTGATAAGTTCCTTTAATAATTACACTTTGGTCTCTCTCTAGAACTCTCTACATGTTCTAGGATATTCCAAAGTCTTCCAAGATATTTTCTATGACATTCTAGAGTTTTCTAGGGAAAGGTCTAGGAAATTTTAGAGTGTTCTACTAACCTCCTCACAACTCTAGATTCTTCTCCATTTTTCTGGTGCCAAATTTGAACTGTAAAGTGACGGGTCATGACACAATGCTCTCATGTTTCACTGCATATGACAACGACATCTAATGTTGTATGTGCATAGTCATCAATTAAAATAAAAGGCATAACCACATACATTATTACTAATTTTAGTTTTACATATAACTCACTCTTTGCCCCCACTTCATTTATTACTCGCTGTGTCACTAATTATTTGTCCACTTTTAAATTGACACATTTACTAAGAAGATAATTTTATCATTTTACCCCTATTAATTATGAAGTAAATAAATTAAAAACTTAAGATTTTCAAAAAGTTCTACCTTTAATAAAGTAATTAATTGAGAGTATAATAGGTAAAAAAAATTTGTTCTTTCTTGATTTATCAAAATGAACAAGTAATTAGGGACAACTATAAAAAAAAATGAACAAGTAATTAGGGACAGAATGACTCTTATTATTTTCTAGAAAAAGTAAAAAAACAAACATATTTATTAGAATAATAATTTCCATTTTATCCGCTGGAGGTATATTCCCATTCCCAGTGGACCTATTTATCTGGAGTGCGCTGAAAAGGGAAAGAATCACGATGACAGCTTTACAGTAAGCGTGGAAGATTTCTACATGGACTTTCTCAGTTTCATGAAGAACCCATCCATCATCACAGTCCAATTTTCAGACCTACACCAAGCAGGGCGTTAACCAACAATTCCTAAATAGGTTAATAACAACTAATTCAAAACGGAAATGCTTATCAAACTAGTAAGGTAGAATATTTTTCCTATTTGTGAACGTTAGTACAACATGAGGAAGTCAAAGTGCCCAGCAGTTGACTATTGTTGTGACAATGGTAAGCACTAGTCTTAACGCAGTAGATAAGGAACATCCAAATACAACTCATTTACCTGCCTCACTTTTAGAGGAATAACTATCGACGCAATGGTCATGTGTAACAAAGCACAAGATAAGGAATAACTCTCTCATCGCTTCTCTTCAGATTAGTTGATGGATAACACAGACACACAACATCTTTGTAATATAATATATATTTAACAAAAGCACGCACATTCACAATGAATGTGAAATCAAATTAACAAGTTCGTTTTCTCATTGGGCAATACATTATATAACACTTGAGCCAATTTCCCAACGTTAGTAACCACTACACACAAGTGCAGATGATGAGAAATCAGCATATAGAAACCCAAAAAATATGTAATTGTGTGCTAAGGAATGGTTACATATCCCATCAAAACAAGCGTTTACGACAGTCAGCAGCACCACAGTAGCAAGCCATTTGTTTAACCTTCCCCTCACGATCCATAACACTATCCAGAACATAGCCATAATCATACGTGAGTTCCTACAGGTAAACCATAAACAAATCAATGAACAATTTAATAGTATAAAGGCAGCTTCATACTGCTTTTCATACTATAGTACTGCTTAATAAGGGATAAAAGTCCAGCCTCTCCAGGTATTTAGGGGTCGTTTGGTTGGGAACTAGTTATCCCAGGATTAACTATCATGGGGTTAGTTATCCTGGGATAACTTATCCCATCACTATGCTATAAATGGTGGGATAAGTTATCCCAAACGTGTCAACCAAACAACACATCTAAATTTTATCCCAGGACTATTTATGCTTATCCCTCACACCAAACGAGCCCTTAGGGTCAGGCAAAATCTGAATCATACAATCAAACGTGACTACTGCCCAAATACTTACCAACAAGTACACAACATCTCAAAAAAAAAAAGAAGTAAACAAGTACACCGTAATAAGCAATTTTTCTAGCTTGCTGATTGGTTGGTCAAAAGTCAAAACAGCTTGTTATAAAGCTACAGCTCTCAGTGAGTAAACTAGTTTTGAAGCCACAGCTTCCAGTCAAAGAGAACAGTGAGACAATTTAATAATCTTGATGCACAAACTGGTTGGAAATTGATTGTGCACATTATTCAACTTCAAGATATAGTGCAAACTGATGACATAAATTTTGAAGGGCTTTCGGCAGCATCAGTATAACCTTTAGAAAAGCTGCAGAACATATTCTCACTGTTCCCTCTCCAAAAAATCTCTCATATAACCCTTTAGTATCTTTTACACTTCCCACGATTCTTGAACACAATCTTCTTATCGTAACCCCACTTTCCATAACGGACCCTAAGTTAATCACTGTTATCCAATTAGAAACAAATAGAACAAATTTTATCAAGTTCATTGAACACACAAGGAGTAAGATTTAGCAGAAACCTGCAGAGGTGGTATGTTGTCAGCTGCCATTAGCACCACTCTTGCCAAACCAATGTCATGATGGGTGCTTAACACACATTGAACAAATAAATTAGGTTGACAACTATGATTAATAAACCTCGCAACATTGCCAACAGAGACTGCATCAATGCAATATTCTGGCCCTCCGTCTGACGTCTTCTCAGCATCGTTGTGCCAGTATCCCGGCAGAGAAACCTCACCCAACCGTCTCTGCAGAAGAACATAAGAAAATGAAGTGAATAAGAAAACAAAACCAAACAAAAGGACCAAAGTCAAATGGGAGAATAGTGCTATTGTCATGATGCCTGATCTCAGGGAAAACTGCAACAGCCAAAAATATCAGAGAGTATGAAAGCTGGATGATTTCTACACGGCTAAATCTTATATTAAGTCCACGTAATATAGTAGTTTTGGAAACACACCCTTTGGCTAATCCTAGAAGAAATGTAAATGACATAAGAAATATCTGAACACTTGCCTCCCTCCCATCGAGCCCTTTCATTGTTTGCAAGCAATCAATGTCAAAAACATAGTTGTTATCTGCTGCAGGATCAATCTGATCTGTCTTCTTCAAAAGACCAGTGTATTCACAAATGGTTGCACCAGAAGGAATATAATCCCATGATCTCACACCCCAGCCCTTGTTTGGAGTACGAAAAACCTGCTCCAATTGACAAAGAAACAGCCATAGAAATGAATACACAGCACTCTTCTGTATAGAAAAATCTGAAATCTGGTTAATAGACAAGTGAAATAACCTCAAGCCGATATCTCAATCCTTTCTGAGAAGTGCGGTTGACACAGGCAGGTCCGCATCCACAATTCGGACCACATTCAAAAACAACAGCCTTTGGCTCAATAAGTCTACAAAGAAAAATATACTGAAAATAAAAGGCATGTTGAAAGAATTCCACTGCAAGGCAACTGCAAACAGAATATTAATAAACTCTCAGCTTTGCTGTAAAGTACCAGACAAAGCTCAAAGCACTTGTCACATGTTGAAAGAATTCCACTGCATTGCATTATGATATCTCATATAACTACACTGAACTAACGAGCAAGAAAGTGTCTTGCAGTTATAACTTATAAGACAAACCAAACAGATATCAGATAAGGGAAAGACATATAAAAGGCAACTCGAAATATTCTTTGTTCTATTCATCAGAAATATTTAATAGCAGGGAGCCAGGGACCATAAAATGCATTTATAATAAGCCAGGACGTTAAACAATTCTTGGTTCTAGAGACCAGAAATAATCTATTAACTCAAAAGTAAAAGGAAATACTTGTTTAGTGACACGGCTCTTAAGTATAACACCCAATGGCAATGATACACGTGCCTTAGAATCTTGATAACTGCACTACCTGCTATGAGAAACTTCCGCAAAGCGGTAAACATGTTTTGCACCTAACTTCAGGGTTTATAGAAACATAATAATGGTCTGTATAACCTAAAACCCACAAAAAAAACAGTGAGGTTATAAAAAATTCTTGGTACTCTACTGCCTACAATGAATACCCTGATAAAACCACCTTCCTCATTTTTCTCAGTTAATCAACTGAGGACTTCCAACACAAATGGGAAATGGAGCAGCTAAACGAGGTACCCTTAAATCCCCTAGAAATCCCAAGAGAGCTGAAAATATTTATTCTTATTAAAATTAAGGACAGAAAAAAAGGAGCACTATTATATGTGAAAAGGATGATCAAAATGCAAATATCATAAAGAATTAAACATGTAGCATGAAGGCCTAGACAATCATGCCTTCCAGTAGGCAATTGTGTGCAAGTAAACATGTCAGATTAGAAACACAAGTGGATGTTAGACACCGAGGTAAATGAAATTCATCTATAATTTAACCTAACATACTCTGACAAAGGATTGAAATACTGCACTCACCTTCCACCATCTTTATGAACATAGGGAAATTCAGAACCATTGAGTTTAGCGCAAGAACAAACTCTTGGATCAAGACATGAACCATGACAGTTGCATCCTGTGGGAGCTGAAGGGAACTTTATACCTTTGGCACATACGATATCCCTGCTATAAGTCAAACCTGAATGTTGTGTAAAGTTTTAACATCAAAAAGATAGGCACAAATGGATATGAGCTATACTTCACATTGGCAAGATATTTACAGGCACAAACTTATTGGTATCTCCACTAACCCTCCCACTTCCATTAGAAATCGTATGTTAAACATTCATATGACACTTAGAATCAGGGAAAGCTAAATATAAGAACACAAAAACATATTAAACGAGTTACTGCAGAAATTGATAAAGCTTAAAGGATTCCTGCAGTAGGTAAGATGAAGATGGAACAATGCATTATTATACCACAGTAGTGTATGAAAAAAGTGCAACAGGGATCCTTCATCAAGTATCAAAAACCAATCTGCTATGATCACAATTCAACACTAAAAAATACTTAGAACCTTAATTATAAAATAATTACAATACCTCTATCCCAAGCTAGTTGTTGTCAGCTATATAAATCCTCAATATATCTATTCCGTGAAATATAATTCATGAAACCTAATATCTATTTATAATTTTTCAAGTTCTTAACATTCCCCTTCAAGTTGGAGTGCACAAAATGCATACTATAATTTGCCACAGATATAGTCAATTTTAAAGCCACAATATGATTTGTAACAATGCCTATCAATTGGTCATTTGAGTTCAAGAAACCCATCACAAGGCACCCAGATTCAATCTATTGTCGAATAAAATGACAGTCAACTTCTTATCCTTTGTTCTTTCCGGAACCATTCGATTTGAAGTAATGTGTATTACCCCTTGATTGTCAAATTTGAATTTCATGGGTAATAGAATGAGGAGTTCGATCGTTTGAATCTGGTGAAGGCGGAACTCTAGTTCCATTAATTTGAACCACCATTTTCTTTTAGAAAAAAAGAAATTGTTGTTACTTTTGAGTGAGGATGAGAAGAAAAGATGATATCTTGGAAAGAGAATAGTCTAAGGAGTCCACCCATCTCATTACCCATCACTGTGGAACTTTTGTCATTCTTCAACACCCCACATCACGCCCAGTGCCTAACATTTGGTGTGTGGGAAATTTTAATTTTAGGGGCCCAACATTGGGTGAGACGGGTCCTGCTCTGATACCATGTAAACTTACGTCTTAGGCCTAACTCAAACCTCAAAAGCTAGCTCAAAGGGAGGACGATTGTCCAAGTCTTATAAGGAGTCTACCCATCTCATTAACCATCAATGTGGAACTTTTTGGAGCAGGAAGAAAATCTTCTCAGAATAGGAATCCAAACACGTGTCTCTAATGAAAATTCAAAAACAAATGTCGCGTAGAAAGTATCAAAGCTGGTCTCCAAAGAGATAGTAGCATCTTAAAAATTCCAGAGAGATGAGCAAACCAATTTCCAGAGAGGAGATGTGTTAGAAACTGAAGGGAAGATGAAAAGAAAAACAATTCGTAAAAGTTTTTTTCCTGCGTACAGTCGCACACAATTATAGGGATTCTGAACCTTTTCCTCTATATACAAGGAATGGGTTCTTTCCATATTAATAATTCCTCTCTTAACAATATTTTTAGCAAAATGTGCATGAAAACAGAGGGATATGAAGGTCTTTCGAGATAACTTCCTTCAATGGATTAAGAACTCTAATCATTTGGACAAATAACAAAATAATAAAAAGTTAGGATGATGTTGTTTTTAAGACGGACCTTTCCAGCCGCCTTAAAACAGGCATGTAAGGATGACAATTTGACCCCATACAGGCAGTGAGTTTTAGGAAGGAAGATTGTATTTGTGTAGGAGAAAGACCACGATAGTTTGTGGGAAGGGGGGAGGGGGGATATATAATACAATGATTGCTTAACCTTAACTCTCAAATTAAAGTATTTAGAACAGTATCATAGTTTTTAATGAGAAAACGTGGCTTTTCACAAAGTTCAGCCAGTCATCTATATAATTTAGATTATCATGAATGCTCAGAAAATACACAAATAAGTAATTCATCCATCAATATAAAGCTTAAGGAAGATATATATCAAGTCACACATTGTCAGGCTGCTGCATCATTTTCCTCAGTGGAATAAAGTTGCAGCAATGTGTTTGAGGCATCTCAACTTCCCTGTTATATCTTCTCCGCTATCTTATCTCAGATCAAGCTAAAAGTTAATAGTAAAGACAAGGCCAAATTTTCAATAGTCACAAAATCATTTCGCGCATTAACATGAAAGCCCTTGCACATGTGGAAGGAAGAATCGAGAAAGCCATTAGAATAGCACAATATCAAGACATAGGTACTTGCCTGACGGTGCTACCGGTGGATCATCAACTAAATTAGTTGCGGGAATGGGAATATCCTCCAGTCCACCAGAAATGTCCTCACATACCAACCTATATACAGAAAAAGTAAGAGTTTGCCCTATTTAAATTCAATTCAGATAATTAATCAGTTGTATTCAATTTACCCTCGTATTTCAGAAATGGAGTTGGGAATACAGCCTCGAGTAAAATGTACCTGCATATAACAGAAGCAAATTAATATGACATGTTGAAATTTGATCAGTTGAAGGCAAGTAAGTGACTGAAGGTGCAACAACAACAACATAACCAATGAAATCCCACAAGTAGGTCTACAAAAGGTAGAGTGTACACCTTACCCCTACTGCGTAGAGGTAGAGAGGCTATTTACGGAAGACCCTCGGCTCAAGATAGTATGAAAAAGGACATACAAAAGTAAAGAAGACATAGCAAATAACACATAGTGCATTGCATAGCTTTCAAGGAAAAGAAACAATAGCAATAGGAAAATATTGCAATAACTAACACACGATAAAAAAAGTAGTAAAAGAAAATGAGGGACAAGCAACTACGGGAATATGGTTGATAGTATTGCGATGAAAGGAGAAACAACTATGGTACGACAAACAAACTACCACCAAGTCTAACCCACAAGAAAGTGAACCACCGCTCCACAATCGTCTAACTTTATACGCTAATTTGCAGCCTTCATGTCTTCATACCTATGGTCATGTCCTCAATAAGCTGAACATATGTCATGTCCTATCTAATCATCACCCGCAATAATTATTCAGTCTACCTCTACCTCTCCTTAAGTCCATCACTGTCAAACTCTCACACCTCCTTGTCCATCGACCTCGCTTGCTACATCTAGTCCACTACGTAGGTCACTCCACTTTATCTAGAATATTTTCATTCTTAATCTTTTCTTTCATAGTATGGCCCACAAATCCTCGTCAACATCCTCATTTCCACTATCTTCTTTACTTGAAAGTTCTTAATTGGTCAACCCTTTGTCCCATACAATATAGTCAGCTTAGCCACCACTATGTAGAACTTAACTTTAAGTTTGTGGTATATTCTTGTCGCACAGAATTCCAAAGGCAACGAGCCTCCATTTTATCCACCCCACTCCTATATGTTGTAAACATATAGCCTAGTTAACTCTGTTGCGAGTCTCGAAAAATAAAATAAAGCATCATTTAGTTGCAAGAATTTATAGCGCTAAGGCAATTGCACTACTGAATTTACCATAGTTGCAGCTAGCTCACTAACTAAAGTAGAGATGATGTTTCAAAGAAGAAAAGGGAGAAGTATACTAAAAAATGAATGAGTAGAGCTTAATGAAGTGAGGAGATGAGTACATTACCACTAATATGTAGTGCTACATTAGCACTTAGCTCAAATAGAAGGTAAATGCTAGTAAAGTATCATGGGGAAAAATTATACATGGTGGCGAGCGTATATGTTGATACTAGGATAATAAATGCTACAAGAGATATAGGATGTTGTTGACATGTGTGTCTTATGTATTCCTTTGTGGCATGACTAATGTGAGCATCATTCCAAGCTAGTATAATGTTATACACATCAATTGTTGGGTTGTGCATATCATTATATATGTTGTTGGGTGCATTTGGAACATGCATTAAACTTGGATAGTTAAGATTGCTATATTTGTGCATATCTTTATATGATGTAGTCATTCATACTTATTTGTGTTTTTTATACACTTCATTATTGTTGCTTTCAAAGATATAATTACACAAGTTAACAATAAGTGATTTTCGAAAATGCTTTATTGGATCAAACTACGCATTGATTTTATACACATGCTACAGTGACTACACCGATGTGTGCATCTTGTAGTTCTTATACTGACTTGTACTATGCAATTTTTCACAACTCCTAATTTGTGACATCAGTTCTTGGGGGTTGTGTCTAATAGTTCTGGTTTGAATTTGGCTTAGTAGAATCTAGTTTATATTACCTTGTAAGTTATATTATGATTCGTTCATTTTATGGATTATGTTAGGTTCCAACAAGGCTTAGATGGGATTTGGGTCATGACATAGATAATACAACATACATAGGGCCTGTTTGGAAAGTCACCCTATAATTGGATTTGGTGTAATTGAGTGAAATTACACTATTTGTCATGTTTGGTTGTTCATGCAAATATCTAGGCACCAAGTAATTGAATGTAATTGGGCAGTGTGTAATTACACTCTTCAATTCACAAGGAAGAGGCAATGAATTGCTGGTAATTAGATAGTGTAATTACAAGTTGATTACTTGTTTATTTTTAATTATTATTTTAAATTCTTTTTTATTTTTATTATTCTAAGATTTTTTTATTTATATTTCATTTCCTTATTATTCTCAACCTTTACTTCATGTGATTCCATGCAATTTTTCATATTATCTAAAAAAAATCATCAGTATATTTTTGTTAGTATTCTAATTTTTAAATTAATGTAGAATTCATTGTTGAATAAAATTATGTACTAACGTTTTTCTTTTCTTTTAAATCATATTTATGTATGTTAGGTTGAAATTTGACATAAGAGTATTATGTTAAATTATTTGTTTTGAATTTAGAACTTAAGTTATATTTTCAATTTCATTTGTTTTAGACTCGATATTTTACATTGCAAGCTATTTTTTTAAGTCAAACTTGACAGATTATCATTTTTTGTCAAATGTTTGATAATTTTATGATATTATATTTACAATAGGGAAAAGGGTCAAAAATGCCCTTAAACTATGTGAAAGGAACAAAAATGCCCTCCGTTTATAGTTTGGTTCAAAAATGCCCTTACCGTCAATACTTTGACTCAAAAATGCCCTTCATTTGTATTTTGGTCCAAAAATGCTTTTACCGTCAATATTTAGTCCAAAATGCCCTTATTGTTATTTAATGGGTCAAAATGCTCATTTCCAAATTAATATATTATTAATTTCTTTTTAATACACTCTTTTTCTAATAATTTTTTTTAAAAAAAAATAGCAAATATTTATCTTACTTCAATTCAGAAAAAAATAAAAAATGAAAATAAATCTTATTCTATTATCATTATTTTTATCGTTATATAAATATAAATTCATGATGGATATACTATGATCTTATATATATGCAATATATTAATTGTCGAAAGGATACATG
>JAJOOO010019895.1:0-13228 GCA_029582685.1 Solanum piurae
GAGAATAATCCTTTCACTTTAGAAACACTTAGCAAGTGAGTAAACCTTTCACTTTACATTACACTATAATCATGAGAATTACCTTTCATTCATATAGAAATCATATCATAACATACATACTTCATAGAAAATTCAAGTGTAAAGGGTTAAGGATGAGGAAACTAGGTCATCAACACCACAACAACACATTAGGCATAGCATCATTACAATCTAAGTAATTCACCTTTTAAAGTAGTCATTAGTCTTTACATTACCATTTAAGGTCATATAGAATACCTTTAGGGGAATACCCCTCATATAGTCATAAAAGCTCAAGAGTTCATAGATGAGAAAACCTTTCATCAAGAACCTTCATCGTGTGAGAATGACCTTTCACATTATCATTCCATGCATAACATAGACTAGTTTAGAGTACAATTGAGGAAACCTTTCAAGAGACTCACATTCATTACATTAGCAATAGCTTCATACATTCATGTGTGTGTGTACATGTGTGAGAAAGCCTTTCACATAAAACACATTTACTCATAGCATGTTCATATTGTGTTAACAAGAATTACCTTCAATTCAACATAACAACAATAATACCAACATCTCACAACATTCATACTTGCATTGCATCTCATCATAACATGCTCAATTACCAACTAGGGTTAGAGGGAAGAGGGAACCATCATCCAACTTCATCATACATGAATTAAGCAAGTACATTCAACAATACATAAAGAATCACATTGATATCATCTCCTCATATCCTTGAAGGCCCCATTCAACACTTAACCCTAATTCTATATTAATCATACATAATTTAGGGTAATATCATCATACAAACATGAATTACATAGCATCACATTCAATTCATAACCTTCAATCACTATTCAACACAAACTAGGGTTAGAATTGGAGAAAGAAGGGGAAACATGGATCTCATGGGGAATTCTTCAAAAATCACCAACACTACATGAATTCATCCATAATTGTTCATATATCATCAATCAAAATCAGTTTATAACAACAATTCAACATTTAGAAAGAAGACCCACGTTTTTGGATTGAAATCTACAATTTGGGGGATTTTGAAACCCATCCTTGGAAGGACCTCTTGGGGAAAGGGATCTCAAGAGTGAAGAGCAACCATACCTTAGTTAAACCCTATGATTTTTGTGTGAAAAGCCTCCATCTACAAGCCCTAGTTGATCTCCTTCTTTGACCTTCAATGGGGGTTCTAGAGAGGAGAAGTTTTGGGGGGAAAAGAAACTGAGTTAGATTTGGGGGTCTTAAGTTGTGGTGAATTAATGGATTAGTTTAGGGTCTTATTAGCTTATATAGTCCACTAATTAACCACTTAACCGACCTCCCTTGACCCCTACTTAATAACTAATTAAAACATTAACCCTCAACTTAACTAAAAACTTCATAAAACTGGCAGCATCTACGCCCTCCAACTACGGACCGTAGGTGGAGTCACGGACCGTCGTTTGGCCTTCGTAGTTCTGACAGTGCTTCACTATTTCGGGCATAACTTTTTACTCTGAGACTGGAATTGGGAAAACTCGGTGGCGTTGGGAAGAGGACTGATAGACCTTTCATTAGATAGGTAATGGACCACCTAATTAGTTTTGAGCTATGAGATATGACCATTTAAAGTTGACCCTCACTCCTAACTTAAAACTAAAAACTCTTTTTAGGGGACTGTTTTGAGGGTCTAGTTTCCAAACGATTCCATGGTTTAGTTTAGGGTCCTTTTAGCTTAAAAGGGTCATTAACTAACTAAATAAAAAACCTCATAAGCCCTTAATCAATCAAACAACTAAACTCCAAATCACCAACCTAAAACTAGAGGGCTGGAAATTGGCGGCACCTATGGCCACCCACCTACGGACCGTAGGTGGAGTTACGGCCCGTGCTGTGCTCTCGTCGTTTCGTTCAGAGAGGGGGATTGGGGATATCTTGGTGGGGAGACTAAGTCTCAACCCACGAGACTTACCTACGGGGCGTAGGTCAAGTGACGGCCCATCACTGCCCTTCGTAGGTCATGCCGTCATTTAATAGCTTTTTGGGCCAAGGTTTGGGTCCTCCTCAAGGACCCCTTGGGGGGTCGTACCCGGTCGTTTGGATCCTAAACATGTCCATATATGAATAAGAGTCACTCCTATGGGTTTTAGACCTCAAACAATGTACCAAACACCACGACAAGACACTAGCACCAAAGACTAGTTTCCGGACGTCATGGTCGTTTCTTGACGTTTGACCTCTAAAGTCACCAAAATAACTTCAATAGCCATTTTTTCATCATTTAAACAAGTTTCCAACTATAAAACTAACATGTGAGGCTCTAGTTCAACCTACTAGATTTAGTCAAACCTTATCTAGGTTTTACTAGTTTCGTGTGGGGTGTTACATGTATCATCCTACAGCATCGTCGTGCCCTGGGTCATTGGGTGACATGGTACTACCTCGTGAAACTTTTCAGCGATGCGCCAACTGCTTTCTTTTTCTGCTGACTTGATCCTTTGCTTCCGGGCTCAGCACACTGGAACAAAAGGTGAAGTAAAACCCTTCGGTGACTCTCCATGTGGACTCAACAATCCTCAGGCCTTTATTTCTTCGTTCTTTTTTGCCCTTTTCATTTCTTTTTGTGACGTAGTGTCCATGCTTTCCTTCAAACTTCAAATACTTGAAATTTAAGTGTTTTCATCAGATATTGAGATAAAATAAGCGTTTTAGGACATAATTTCAATTAAAATATAGCCCTAAATGAGTCCAATTTGTGGACTAATCAATGATGAAATGAGCTATAGTATGAGTTATGTTGGATTGAGTCTCAAGACATTATTCCATACATATGAATTTAATTCAAGACTTAATATGAACTCAAATGGGAATTATGCTTAGCATCGAGTAGATATTGAATATGAGATGGAAGCTTTTACGCTAGTTGATTCTGGCTTCCCAATGAAAGCTTTTACACTAGTTGAGTCCGTCTTTCCAAATGTTTTCCTTCTACGATAGTTGAGTTCGGGTTCCCAAAGTATGTATCTCACGAGATGGAAACCTTCTACCTTAGTTGAGTCCGAGTTTCTAGTAGCAATCTCCATATCCCATAAACTATGTGCCCCCGTAGATTACTTAGCTATTGGATCCACCTAAGCTAAGAGTATGTTTCTACCTTAGGCAAGTAGGACAACCCCTTTTCGGTGTGGGGTAAACACTGATTAGTCCAAGATTTGGACTCATTTCGTGCTTTGTTTATATAGATTTAGTGTCCTCAAATTCCAAATTTGTGCCATAAATTAATGTTAAAACCTTGATTTTCAGGTATATAAATTGAGGAACAAAGCAAGGACACTAATAGGCAAAAAGGAACAAAACAAGCTAAAGAAGGGAAGAAAATCAAACCTGATGATAGCCAAGAGCACTCAACAAATCACCGAGTTGCCCCAGCCCACCTAATTTAATAGTACACTGTGCCTGAAATGAGAGAAATTTCAGCGAACTGTACTACATATCGGTGAATCGCCGAACTAATCGGTGTAGCAGGATTGTACCGCCAAACACACTAAATGAAACAAAGATGAAATTGAATTGGCAAGCCAAAGTACTAATGGGCGGATCATGGAAGTGATCGGCGATCCCGATATAGACTGCCTAAAGTTACAGTGCATGCTAAAAGAAAACGTGACAAAGAGGATGATGGACAAGGATGACTGGTCGGTGAAGCCCGACTTTCCTCACCGATCAACACCAAAAAGCGACATCTCAGATCAGTATAAATTGATTTTTGGAAGATAGAGAAGGCAGGCAGTCATTGTGGAATGAAATAGAGAGAAAACAAACACTATTCTTATTGATTTTAAGCAATATTAGTAAGATATTTCAATTAGGTGTTGTAATAAAAAAAAAGTATTCATCTTAGAACTTCGAAAATCAATACCCAACTATGGAGCATGTATTAGGTACTGAATTTTTTTATTTTATGACGATTAGCTAAAACCCCAATCTTGGGGGTTTGACAATGTGATTAATTGCTGAATTTGGCTTGATGGGTGTTAATAATTATCAATTTTAGTGCTAATTCAAAGTGGATCTAAATTATTGTTGTGGTTTAATTGCTCTGTTGTATATTATTTCAGTATGATTTAGTGTTTTATGATTTCTTGAGAGAGAAGTGTAAAACTAAGGTAATAAGTTGGCACTCGTAGTTATTGGGTCATGGTGGGGTCAGCTCGAGAGAGTGAATCCCAAGATTCATTCTATGTATTCATCGTGAGAGAGTGGATGTAGTGAGGTTGTGGACTGGTCTCTATATTTTGTACATTGAGGTTCGAGAGAACTCAATTTAAATGAGGTACTTGTTCGAGAGAAAAGTACCTCATCTTAAGTTCACCTTACCCACAAAGAGTTAGTACTATTGGTTATCAATTAACACCCATTGAGTTGAGTTTAGCAATTGTTTGGTCAATCCCCCAAGTATCTTTCTCCTATTTGCTTATTCCTAATTAATTGATGAGGTTGCTTTCTGATCTTAAACCCCTTAACCTGACATTGATGTCATCCTTCTTATTTTAGTAATAGTTTATGATAATCTTTATTCCTTCAGCTACGAAAATCACTATTTTATCTACATACTTGAATTCAAAATAAAACTACTCCCTGTAGGATCTACCTCAACTTTCTTGTTGGGTTTAAACTACTTAATGATCGTCTACATCTAGTATCGGATAAGGTGTAGTTGATACGTTAATTAAAATGGCGCCACTTTCGGGGAGTAGTGTTGTTTAGAATTCCCTTATCGAAGTTTAATTTGTGATTTTGTTGGTTGTAGTTGAATCGATTTAATTTGTTTTGTGTTTATGTTGATTGTGTTGAACATAAGAGGAAATGAGTGAGGCAAGGATCAACGGTAGCCAAGTGGGCCACCAAGGAGATATTGACGATCTTAATAGTGTAAACAACCAAACCCAATTGGGTGGAATTGGTGCAATCTGTCTACCGTTAACCGAAGAGAATGCTATATTCCATGTTACTAGCACAACTCTCCATATCCTCCAAATGAAGGGACTTTATGGAGGGTTGGCTCACGAAGACCCGCATGAACATATGCAAAATTTTATGGATGTTTGTGGTCCGTTCTCATTCAAGAACATATCACAAGAATCAGTCCATCTCAGGTTGTTCCCATTATCTTTGACGGGTGAAGCTAGCAAATGGCTAGTTGAGTTACTGATGAATTCCATCACATCTTGGGATGAGCTTACCACGACGTTCAATGTGAGATTCTTTCCCCTATCGAGGATGATGAAACTCAAAGTCAACATTCAAGGTTTCAAATGATTGGAAGGCGAACCAATCCATGAAATGTTTCGAAGGTTTAAGAAGTTACTTATTCAATGCCCGACTCATAGACTTCCAAACAATGTTTTGCTACAATACTACTATCGAAGTCTTTACTCGGTAAATAAAGGAGTAGATGATCAATTAACTTCAGGTGGAATAATGTTGCAATCATTTGAAATGGCTTCGTTTCTTCTTGATGACATGACGAAAATAAATCAAGCATGGTACACTCAAGAAGATCAAGTTTTGCCTTTTTGTTTTTGGATGTCTCAAGAACAACTTGATAAGGAAAAAGAAAGGGATGATATCATCAACAAGATGTTATCCCAAATGGAGTTGCTAAAAACACTAGTGTTAGAAAATGTGGAAGAAACCCAAAGAAGCAAGGGGAGTGTTTAGAGTTGAGGAGGGTTCTTCTTTGTGATACTCAAGGCTGGGGGAGAATCAATGTTGGAATTTTCAGAGAGTTGAGGAGGGTTTCCACCCAAGCTACTTGAAGCGGGGTGGGAATCAAGGTTGGGACTCTCACAAAGAAGAAGAGCGAAGACGATTCAATGAAGAATAGGCCGAACAAAATGACCATCAGAAAAGAGAAGAGGATCATGAAGAGGAACACACACAATCGAGTTAAAGCCCTAAGTCAAATGGTAGTGCAAGTAGTTTACGAGTGGATGATTTGTTGTCTCACATCTTTGACAAAGTTGAGAGCTTGGATGACTTGTCTAAAAGGGATGAAAGATTGTTTGTCATCATTAAACAATAGAGTGAACTCTCATGCTGATGTAATCAAGCAACTTGAAGACTAGTTGAGTCAACTTTCAGCACAATTGTAACCAAAAGTAATGGGGGAAGGCGAAGTCGGGCACATAACAACTTTGATGGAGGATGGTGACAGAAATCTGGCTGTGGTTACTCGAAGTGGAAAGGTAGTGGTAGGTGATATGAAGGGTAATGATAAATCACAAGTTCATGAAGAACAAAAATGTATTGAGGAAGAAGAGATTCCCATCCAACAAAGCCTTGCAAAGGAGTTACAAAAAGATATAGGAAAAAGCACCTCAATCCCAAAATTGGTAAAACTTCTCCCCAAAATAACCCCTTCATTTCCCGAATGTCTCAAGAAGATAAATGAGATGACAAGTTCAAGAAGTTTTTACCAGTGTTAAAAACATTATCCATTAATCTCCCATTAGTGGAAGCATTGTTGGAGATGTCGGGTTATGCCAAGTTCATGAAGGAGCTAGTCACAAAGTAAAGAAGCTTGAACTTTGAAATAATTGAAGAATCTCATAGTTGTAGTGACATTATTACTAATGAGATGATTAAAAAGAAAGAAGATTTGCGAGACTTCACCATTCCTTATACTATCGGTATGCTCCAATTTGCCAAAGCCCTATGTGATTTTGGGGTAAGTATAAATCTAATGGAATACGCAAACTATAAACAACTTGGGTTGGGTGAACCAAAATCCACAACAATGAGGCTTCTGATGGTGGACCGGTCAATCAAGCATCCCGTGAGGATACTCTATAATATATTGGTAAAGGTAGACGATTCATCTTTCCGGCTGATTTTGTCATTCTTGATTGCGAGATTAATGCTGGAATTCCCATTATTTTGGGAAGACCATTTTTAGCAACCGAGAGAGCTATAGTAGACGTTGAAAGTGGAGAATTGAAGTTCCGAGTGAACGAAGATGAAGTCACCTTTAATGTGTGTAAGTCAATGAAGCACCTAAGAGATATTCATGTGGTATCGACAATCGATGTAATTGATGAAGCAATGGCTAGTGTGAGCCACTTGAGGTTGTGCTTGCAAACTATGATGAGACTGAAGTCTAAGGTTATGATGTGGTGGTTGCAGCCCTTTCGGGATTAAGGGAATGTTTAAAGAATCCATTAAAGCTGGTTATTGATCTAAAAATTGAGAATACCCTCCCGCCAAGCCATCAACAGAGGAACCACCAAAGCTTGAGTTGAAAGTGCTCCCCGCTCATCTTCGATATGCATTCTTGTGGGTAAATAACACCTTACATGTAATCATTCCCGCTGACTTGCTTGAATGGCAAGTAAAGTTCCTTCTTGAAGTGTTGAGAAGATACATCAAATCTATTGGATGGTCTATCGCCGACATTGTGGGCATTCCATCGAACATTTACACTCACAAAATTCAACTTGATAGTTAGTGTAAACCGAGTGTCGAACATCAAATGAAATTTAACTCACCGATGCAAAAGGTGGTGAAAAATGAGATAATTAAGTGGTGGGATGCAGGTTTGATTTACCCTATTGGGGATAGCAAGTAGGTGAGTCCGGTACAATGTGTACCAAAAAAGAGAGGGATCATAGTAGTCCCAAATAAAAAGGGGGAGCTTGTTTCTATTAGACCAGTAAGCGGATGGTGAGTATGCATGGACTACCGGAAGTTAAATTCTTGGACCGAAAAAGATCACTTTCCCATTCCTTTTATGGATCAAATGCTTGATCGACTTTCAGAGAGGATGGTATTGCTTTTTGGATGGGTATTCTGGATATAATCAAATCTCTATTGCTCTGAAGGACCAAGAGCAAACCACTTTCACTAGTCCATATCGAACTTTTTCTTTCAAATGGATGCCATTCGGGTTGTGTAATGCACAACGTTGCATGTTGGATATTTTCGTTGATATGGTAGAAAATTCTATGGAAGTCTTAACGGATGACTTCTCAATTGTGGGCGATACTTTTGAAGCATGCTTGGCACACTTGGGGCAGCTCCTTCAACGATATGTGGAGAAAATTTGGTTCTAAATTGGGAGAAGTGTCACTTCATGGTTAGGAAAGGTATAGTTCTTGGTCACAAAGTTTCACAAAAAAGGCTGGAAATTGATAAGGCAAAGATTGAGGTGATTGAGATAATTGAGAAGGTACCACCACCAATCTCTGTAAAAGGGATTCATAATTTCTTGGGGCATGCTGGTTTTTACCGGAGGTTCATCAAAGAATTTTCAAAAATTACACACCCCTTGTGCAAACTTTTAGACAAGGAGGTTAAATTTAACTTTGGTGATGCATGTATGGTAGCTTTTAAGTGCTTGAAAGAGAAATTGATCTCTACCCTGGTTATCATTAGCCCTGATTGATCAGCACCCTTTGAAATGATGTGTGATGCAAGTGGTATGGCATTCATTGTCGTGTTGGGTAAAAAACACAACAAGATATTCCATCCTATTTACTGTGCAAGCAAAACACTGAATCATGCTCAGCGTAACTACACGGTTATGGAATAAAAATTGCTTGTGGTGGTATATGCATTTGAGAAATTCCAGGCATACCTGCTAGGCACCAAAATGGTTGTTTGCACTGATCACGTAGCTCTGTGTTATTTGATGGCAAAGAAATATGCCAAGCTAAGATTGATAAGATGGGTGCTATTGTTGCAAGAGTTTGACTTTGAAGTCAAAGATAGAAGAGGTTGTTAAAATTTGGTGGCCGACCATTTATCCAGGTTAGAAGGCAAGGAGAATGATGAGCAGGAGGTAGACATAAATGAATCGTTTCCCGATGAACATGTATTCACGATCACTCTAAAACAAACTCCTTGGTATGCTGATTTTGCTAACCATGTAGTGTGTGGATTGATGCCGGAGGAATTAAACTTCTATCAACAAAAGTCGTTCTTATTCGATGTCAAGAAATACTTTTGGGATGAGCCGTACTTATTCAGAGAATGTGGAGACCATATTATTAGACGATGTGTACCTGAGGAGGAATTCAATGAAATTCTCGTTGCTTGTCATGCTTCACCGATTGGTGGTCATCATTGTAACGACTCGCAAAATGATAGGTTGAACTAGAGCCTCATTATGGCGTTTAGTGTGATATTAAGTTGATGTCAAGGAGGAAGCCTTGGGTGAAAGCAAGGGCCTAGGCTAGCAAGATAGAGTGAAAAAAATCATGTTCATTGAGGGACCTTTTGGCGATGGGGATGCTTGATCACCCAAAGGGTTGGGCTAGTTGCCCTTGTAATCACCTAATGGGTTGTTCCATTGGCCTAGGTTCTGGAGCAAAGGGTGAGCTAAGTTGTAGCTCGCAAAACTGGTTAGCGAGTCGCCCATTGGCCCCCCTCCATTGCCTAGTGAACTCCCCCTTTAATGAGCTCACTGGAAAATTGGGCGAGCCAAGTGTGCACTTGGCAAGTCGCCTAGTACCCTTGGCGAACCTAAGGGTCCAAAGGGAGAGCTTAGACGGGCAAGGTGTAAATTTTTAAGTTTTAACTTTGTGGGTCCTTAGTTATTTTCCAAAGTTGAGTCTTCATTATTATATTCCTTTCCTAGCAACTATATAACCTTTTTAGACATAAATCCATTCAATTGAGTCACTCCAAATAGAATTAAAAGAATACCCATTTACTTTCAAATATTTCTCTCTCTAAACTCAAGGAAGAAGAAGGGAGCCATTCAAGCTAGGGTTTGTGGATTCAAAGTGTTTCTTCCTCAATTTTCGTGGGGAATCGACAGAAAGGTATGGTAGTCTTCATCCTTGTTTAACTTTTCATTCAAGGAGCCAATTTCAAGGTGATTTCAAGTTACCAAAAACCTAGGGTTTTACTCAATCTCATGGGTTTTTTCACCAAACATTTTCAAATGGTTATTAATGAAATATTATGATTGTATTTGCGTTTAATTGATGATTTATGATGAAAATACTCTATGAACCCACGAATTCTCTCAATTCCTAAATTATACCTTTATGAAGTGGGTTTGAGGATTATGAAAGCTTAGAAATGGAGTATGTCTAAATTGCTTTGGGTTATAGAATTGTATTATTACCTATGCCTTAATTGTAGTAAATTGTTGGTGTGTTGGTGATTTGAGACTCATGGACTTGAAGGGAAAGTTATGACTAAGTCACATGTTGAAGTAGAATTGTGCTTGATCAATTGATCCACTTGAAAGGTGGAGGTGTTTACTTACTATGTATATTGTGGTATTGAATTGATGGATATATTCCTTGTACTTCTATATATGAAGGATCTATGTATGATAATGATGTAAAGTATATGAGTGTGATTTCAATGAATGTATAATGATCATGTTTAGAATGTAATTGTGTTATTGATGGAAACCATATTCTCAATTAGCACTCATGAATGATGATGATGGAATTTAAAGGGTCTTGTTCTATGAATTGTATATCTTGAATTGGTAGGCTTAGGCATCCTCTGCTTGTACAATCAATGTATCTTGACTTAATGTCTTAATGCCTTAAAATGGGAAGACCTAATATTAGTAGCCTTTCATGAATAAATGAATAAAAGATAAAATATTCTAGGCTAAACCTTGGATCGGTAGACCTAATGGTGGTGGCCCTTCATGATGATTCTAGGAACTAATGTGATGTTAAAACCTTGAAGCAGTAGACCTAGTGCTGGTGGCCCTCTCATGAGTTAAATGATGAACCTTGTATCGGTAGACCTAATGTTGGTGGCCCTTCTTGGAAAGTCAATGTGTTATCCTTAATGTAACTTGAACCGGTAGACCTAATGATGGTGGCCCTTTCATGTGTAATGTACCTTGGGTCGGTAGGCCTAATGTTGGTGGCCCTCTCAAGTACAATAATGTAATGTGAATGAACTACTCTATGGGAATGGAGGCTAAGTACCGAGTGGATATGGTAAGATGGTGACTCTCCCAATGTTAGGTTAGAGTCCAATGAACATCTTTCTTATCCCATAACTATGTGACCACATAGGTAAAACACACTTAGTTCTACCTTAGGCAAGTGGAACACCTCCTTCGGTGTAGGGTTATATGACACCAGATTCCATGATTTAGCTCTCATGGTCTATGTCAGTTAATGCCTATTCCCATCATGTGAGATGTGCATTATGGTTTCTTGAGAAGTTCTATGAAGTGTAGGTGGCAGTATGGGATGTCATCCATGCATTGCACAAGTAGGCTTTGAGAGGGTAATAGTGAGTTCTCTAAGTCTTAATGACTAATGTATGAAAGTCCTCTAAATGAAGTTATTGAAGAATGTTGACTCTTAAATGCTTAATGTAAATGATGCATGCTATACTTGAATTTCATTATGAGTTACTTCCTTGTCATGACTTATTGTATATGAATGTGACTTGCTTATGGTGACTTCAAAGGAGTAATTAGTGTGAGTAGTAGTGTGGGATGCTACTTGCACATTGTACAAGTATGACTTAGGGTTGTCTTAGGTGATGGTCCTTTTGTGATGATATGACTTACGAAAGGTCTATGTCCCTTATGTATGAGTATTGTGTGAAGATGGAAAGGTTGAATGGTAAGTTCACTTTTGGTGACCTTAAGGTAGTACTTTAGTGTGGATGGTGGTATGGGACGCTATCCATACATTGCATAAAGTATAGCTTGATGGTTACTTGAGGTGAAGGCTAAATGTGAAGGTAAAGGGTTACATGTTGATTATGTTCTAATGCGGTTAAATGACTTGTATATTGGTTATGTTTGAATATTATGCCTCTTATACTTATGTTCATGAAGTTTTATCAAAATGGCATAAAAGCATGACTTTCAAATAAAATGTCTGTTTTAAGCATGTTTTTGCATGGCTATCATACTTAGTACTTAATTGTGCTAACCCATATTTCTTTATGTTTTTACTACAAGTGTAGGTTCCGACAAGTGATTGTTGCTCTCTAGTGCAAGTGTTGGGATTGATATTCTTCCAAGATCAAGTGGTATGTCCTCATAGATCGAGGACAAATACTTTTAGGAGTTTCTTTTATTTCATGTAATAAACAATGTTAGTTTTTTCTATTGTAAAGGGTCGTGTCCCTACTTTTGTCTAAAGTTTTGTCTAAGATGGCTATGTGAGACTTTAGTATTCTGCTGCTCTATTAATGAGTTTTGATCGTTGGATTTAAATAAGATTTTAAATTCTGCACTATTTCGATATATCAAAAGTTATGAATGCTAAGAGGCTTGTATGAGACTGATATATAGTGACTTTACGGTATTTTTAATACATTTCACTTAAGAGTTGTGTGTGTCTAGGGCCTATTTGTATTGGTTTTTTCAGGAAAGATATTTACCCGCGGAAGTCCAGAGGCAACTGAAAGAAATGCAGAAAAGGGCATCTACGGAGGTGATCTACGGACCGTAAGTCCATTGACGCTCCGTAGATGGTGGTCGTAGATCAGCAGGCAAGGCAAATCAGGGAAGTCTGACCAAGTGTGCAACCACGGTGTCCATTGACGGTCCGTAGATTGATCTACGGACCGTACTGTTGATCTGTAGAATGATACTGAGAGGGTTCCAGTACCTGATTTTTGAATATTCTAAGTGTGGAGATACGGAGAGGGATTGACGGACCGTAGATTGATCTACGGTCCATACTGGTGTCTCGATGTTTGCTTCAGAGAAGTTGATTTTTGGACGCTGAAATATTTTCCAAGTCCTGGCTGACGGAAGGGACTCACGGACCGTAGATCCATTGACGGTCCGTGAGTCAGTATCGTGGAACGACCACGTGTGCCTGAACAAACTTTCCTTATTTTGTTTCTCTTTTAATTTAGGACTTGTTTTCTATAAATAGGGGATGTAAACCTCGTTTTTTGGGTTGGATTTTATTACTTTTATTCTAGTTCTTGACTTGAGAGATTAACTTGCAACTTTAGCAATTCTTAATTTTCTGAGTTCGTTTTGAAGATTTTGGTGTTGCAATTCAAGTTGAATTTCTGGGTTTATTATTCTTCTTAAGTAAGTTCATACTTCTTTCATCTAAAATAATGAATTGTGTTCATATGATTATGGGTAACTAAACTCCACAACTAGGGTTGTGGGAACCATGAGTGATTAACAAAGTATGAATAGTAAATAAGCAATTCTTGAATAGTGTTTTGCATGCATTGATAATTCTTT
>JAJOOO010019896.1:0-21875 GCA_029582685.1 Solanum piurae
ATATTTTAAACGAAAAATAGGGCAAAATGTAAATGAAAAGTAAAGGAAACAAAGATTAACACTTACTTGGTAAGAATTTCAGACAAATTTGAAATTTAATCGATCAACTTCACGTCTAGAAAAATCCAAATTCAGAAGGAGTTCCGCGAAATCAGCCCTTATTCAAAAATAACTTTTAAACAATGAATTTTAAATTTAAGAAATTTATTTTTTGCAATATTAATTTATCTAGGTGACTATTATTTATCCAGGTGGAAATCCACATCACCACTTTTGTCAGCTGTCGCGCGCGTGTAGTCACAATAGGAGCAGGTGGACGAAAAAAGTGTACGTGGTGGAGGAATAAACAAGTTCAGGAGGTAATTAAAACAAAATTTAGTTTAGGTGTACACCGTATAAAAAGCTTCAAGTACAAGGGGTAATGAGTACTTTTGCCTAAAAAATATATGTTTACAAAAATACCCTTCACACTTTATTTATTTGTACACTTCCTTTGCAATAAAGTTCTTTGCTAAAACATCAAAAAAGATTTCTTTGCTAAAACACCATTAACTCTTCTTCTTCTTCGTCTTTTCAAAAATAATATTAAATAGTTGTACTATTGCATAAAAATATTTTTGTGAAAAATTTGCAAAGAATTTTTTTTATCATATTTATCGTCACAATAGTAAAAATTGTGATTAAATTACATTGAAATTAAAATTTTATTTTAAAAAAATAATACTTAAGAGGCCATAAAGCCTATTAAAACACCAACAAATTAAAAAAAAAAAACTAAAAGGCAAATAAAAATAAAAATAAAAACTTATGACAACAAATAAAATGAAAAGGCTTTAAGGATAGTTTTGTAATTACTTAATCTAATGCAAGTGTTAAAATGCTATGTATTACTAATACCTAGAATTCCTTGTTTTTAGTAATACACAACTTAATACATAATAGAGTGTATAACTAATACTTGCATTAGTTATACATGACATGAAAAAGTATACCAAACAAGGTACTACTAATACACACACCTAATGCATGCATTATATTTCCTAATACACTCTACCAAACGATCCCTAAGTGTTTTGTTACGCATAACAAGTTTTAAAGGTATTGTATCATTTATAATTTCATCGCTAACATTGTTTTTATGGTATTCACAATTTTTTCTAAGCTCTGTATTACTAAATATGTTTCATTTTCACTTGAATAATTCAGTAGGTTATTGACGTCCATTTTATTGCGCTAACTGATATCATTAATCATGACCTCAAGTTCAGAAATGACGTTTTCACAAGTGGGTGGGTTCATTCAAATTCTCTAAGATTTCATCCTCCAAATATATTTTGCAATGTCGAAAATAATTTGTTGTTGTCTTTTGCTGAACATTTATCATCCAAGTCGGGATTGCAAAATTCATAGCATTCAAAAAATTAATTTTTCCTGAATCGGTTTCATGTCCCACTTTATATCCTTCTAATATCCTACGATAAAATCTATTCCGATAATACATCTTGAAAGATTTGATTATCCGAGCATCACAAGATTAAATCTTAAAACACTCTTTAAATTAATAATTATTATTTTATCGATTAAATAATACCTCTACAAAATAATAATATTTTACGGTCCCAACTATATTAATTTAGTGAAATTTTACTGTATTGTGATTAAATATATTTTATCTGTCACAATTTATGTGGGTGATTTATAATATTTTAATGTAATTTTTAAATAATATATGTTATTCTATATATCTCAATTTTTTTGGCACATATGAAATTTCAAGAGTTAATCACATTTTATTATGTTATTCAAATATTTTAAATTGTTAATTATTATGATTTATAATATTATGTGCCTAATTTTTAAATAATATATGTTACTCTCTCAATCTCAATTATGCATCACGTGTGAATTTTTGAAAGTTAATCAAATTTTTAATATTTTAAATTAATTTTTAGTACTATTTTTATAAATACATGACAAATAAAAAAATAAGAAAAATAAATTAAAACAAATGAAATTTAAATGTAATTAGAGGAAGTTGAAGGACAAGGGGAGATCGGGCGGTTGACCGACTGACCTGAGCTCCTTAACATTCTCACTTCAATATATAATAATAATAGAATTTCTCTAAATTAATATTCTGTAAATTAATAATTTATTTAAGTTATAAAAATATGTAAGATAATTTAGTGAAATCAGATTCTAGTGTTCTTTTATCTTTTTCTTAAAATATAAATCTAGTTGAAGTTCATCTCTGACGTTTCTTATTATAGTCAAAAGTTTCGGTGTTGTTTTTTCGAATTGCACAAAAAATTATGAAGAGCTCTTCTAGACGCAATAAGTGCTTCCTTATGCGTAACTGGTTCCAAAAGTTTGTATCGTCCTCAACTTGATCATCAACATTGTTTTCTCCGATGATATCCACAATTTCTTCTAAACTCTAGACCTCTAAATATGTCTCATTTTCACCCGAGTAATCTAACAAGTTATTAACATTCATTTTATTGCGATAATCGAGATTATTAATCACAACCTCAAAGTCATAAATATCATTTTCACGAGAGGGTTCATTTAAATTTTAATTTAAAGGCTTCATCCCTTAATGATGCAATCAATGACATATTATACTAGTATCTTTTTCCCTTCTAAATCCAAACTAGGTGCGTTCAACTAAACCTGTGAGGAGTCAATTTTGAACGTGACAACTTTTGTTTTGAAATAGTTGTTCAGGTAAAATACTTTTTTAACAAAGATTCTCAATTCAAAGTAAACTATAGTATTATTACCTATTCTTATACAGAAACTTTTTTTTCTTTAAAAATACTAGTTGAAAATAATAATAAAAATAGTTCAAAGGAAAGAGACGTCAATGCCAAAAACATATTTCGTACAAAATCTTTTTAGCAATTAAATGAATTTGAAAAGAAAAAAAATGGAACAAATTCCTTTCCCCTCTGGGAGGAATTAAAGAACTTAAATCAATTTAATGTCACCTTTAATAATGATAGTGAGCTGCACTACATACTTTATCAGCAAAATTACTCGATAGGGAATAAAATATGGACGAAAATGAAGATGAATAAAGTACTCTTATATATGTGGAATACGGACAGTTACACGCATAGTCGCATTAGTATTATTTTTAAAAATAAATTAATCATTGGACACATGTTTTGCACCTGGTTTCCAATGTCAACCATTTTTTTAAAATTTTGGAAAAAAATTAAATAAAGCACTTAAAATCTTTCAAAAGCAACATCGGTGGAATCAGCAAGAAGAAAGAATTTTATTTTTTTGAGCGATACTTCCAAGATTATCATATCTTCCTCATGATTATGTCCTTCATTTACAAATATTCTTCAATACTAGTCTTGAGAAGGTGAGACGGTATGTTCTCCTCTTTAATAAGTTTGACAATAAGAAGACAATCTCTCTCCATTTTTAGATTTTTACATCTTATTTCCTTTGCTAATTTCAACCCCCTTGTTTGCAGTAGCGGAACCAGAATTTTCAATAAGAGAGTTTAAAATCTGAAAAAATAGACACATGAAGTAACCGAAGGGGGTTTGACATCTACTCTATATATCTAAAAAAATATTTTAACCATGTTTAAATATAGTGGACTATTAGATCCAGAGATAAATATTGAAAATGAAAGTGCAGAAAATAAGATTGACACAAGATGTTTTTATACTGGTTGGAATCCAATGTGGATCTTACATCCAGTCCCCTTGGGTTGCAAGGTTGTTCTCTTCTTGCCTTTTGAATCTTTCGATGAGTACAAGTTTAGAGTATAGTTCCTATGTCTACACTCAATCTTTTTTTTTTTTGATACACAACCTTACCAACAATGTTTTTCTCTCCTCTCTTTTTTGTTTACACAGTAAAACTAAGTAGTACAATACTTGTTAAAAGTAAAGTAGAGAATATTTGAAGATACAGACTTAATGAATATTTGATTCCTTGGCTTTCTTCGAGCTTTTAGAGAGAGACAAGACTTGAATCTTTTTTTTTGTGAAGAGATAGCAATCCAAGAAAATTGATCCTTGGAAAGAGTTAATTGAGAATCCTTCTTTTCAAGAATAAAGTAAAGGCTAATCTTCAACTTTCCTTCGAGTGATATTGATTTCTTAATTTACTCCTTGATGATTGTATATCCTTTCTTGAAATTTGATTGTGATCAGTTGTTTTATAGCCGTTTTACAAATCCTTTGATTGAAGATCTTGTAGCAGTTTCAGTTCCCTTGAATAAAATCATGATTGCCGCGTTTACAAGATTTGATTCCCCTGATTATGTGTAACATCCCGTAAAAACTAGTAAGACCTAGCTAAAGCCTAATTGAAACTAGTAGGTGAAACTAGAGCTTAGCGAGTTTCATTTTGAGTTGTTATGGGGTTTCATGTGGTAGAATGTTTTCCCGAGCTTAGGTTGAGGGGTTTAGGGGTTAAACGTCAAGGTACTACCCCCAAGGACCACCCTAGGGGTCTTTGAGGAGGACCCTAAAGCCTAACCCCCAAGACCCCAAGAAACCAAAAAGCTGCCAAAATGAGGGTGACCTACAGATGAGGTTCACGACCCGTAGGTCCATCCACGGGGGGCCTCCGTAGGTCATGGTCCCCAAAACCATGTCCCAGCCTCCAACCATGACTCAGCATCACGGATCGTGACCCCATCTAAGGTCCGTAGGTGGGGGTTTCGTAGGTCACTGTTGCATGCTGTTAAAGAGGTTCGACCAAAGGTAAGAGTTTCCAATTAATTCCTTTTAATTAAGTTTTCATTAAGGGTCATTTTATACTGACTTATTACACCTATGTAAACTATTTTAAGTCATCAAAACACATTTTAATAAATCATAACCCAAGACCCCAAATCATATCCCAACTTTCCTCCTCTCCAAAAATCTTCTCTCTAGACTCCATTGAAGAACAAAGGAAGGGATCAAGCTAGAGATTCAATGAGAGGGCTTTTTAATATGAATTTGATGGGATTCTAAGTCTAAGGTATGGATGTTTTTCATTCTTGGTTAGCTATCACCAAGAAGCCCCTTCAACTATGTTTTCAAATTTCCCAAATCTAGGGTTTTCAAATCTAGTCATGAGTCTCCTTCCAAAACGAATTCAATTGTTTAATTAAGGTTTGTTATGATTGATTATGATGATTTATGATTGGATTAATGGAGTATTGATGGATTTTGATGAAAATCTCCCCTTGGACCCATGATTTCCCCTTCTTCCTAAATTGTGAACTACAGTATGACTTGATTGATCAAGTAAGTTTGTCAATTGATTGTGTTTATGTTATTAAGTTGTTGAGTCATGGAATTTCCCTATCTAACTTGGTAATTCTAGAAGTTAGGGTTGAATCTTGATTCTTAGCCTTGAAGGGCAAATTGAGGGTTAGATGTGAACCTTTAAGATTGATGAACTTCTTAGTGAATTGCCTTAGATTAGATCACTTAGACATGAATTGCTTATGAATGAATCTTGTAGACATGAACTAACTTGATTAGGTCTTATGTGATGGATCATGGTTGAAGTAGTATTGAGATTTAGTTTACTTGATGCTATATGTCTATAATTGAGTAAGAATGAAACAAGTAGTTAAGTTTACCTTGAGAGTTAGGTTTACATGATTACCATGTGAGGTGTTGCTTGAGGGTAATTCTCCTAATATGAAGATGATTCCTAAGGCTTAAATGGTAAAAGCTAATATGAATAAGTTAAGGATGCTTAGGCTTAAAGAAGGAAGCTATTAGGTATGTTGAAGTTGTATATGACATTATTGTGCAAAGACTTCACCCACATGACCTATAATATGATCACAAGAGTTTATGCATGAAATGAATGTATTATTTGAGTCATGGTTGTATCATGTTATATATGTTGAATGCTAGATGTGTTGACTCAATATGATCCTTGAATGCAATGTATGTGAATTATGTGTGATTGTGATATTATGTACATGCTTATGAACACTTGAGAAGGAAGTGTCTATGAGGATAATGTATCTATGGTGTTGATTGAAAGGTTAGTTCTCATATGCACCTTTACATACTTTTATGCATGAAATGCTCATGATCATATTGATCCACTTGAAAGGTGGAGGTGTTTAATTATTGTGTATATTGTGGTATTGATGCAAGATCCTTCTTTTCTATACCCCTATACATGACTATGTATGATATGATATGACTATGTACGATATGATATGACTATGTATGATATGTTATGACTATGATAGTCTTGTTGTGTTTAATGAAAGGCTATTCTCATGAACACACTACAAATGTGATGTGAAAGATTTTCTCACATGTTGATGATTCTAAGGTTGAAAGGACATTCTCACCCTATGAATCTATGAGCTATTATGATATGATGTTGATTTGAGTGCCTAGAGCATTCTTTCATAAACCTAAACTTAAGTAAAGACTTAAAGTGACTCTTAAAGGGAATTATGCTTAGCACCGTGCGGATACGAAAGTGAGATGACAACTTTTACGTTTAGCAAGTTCGGCTTCCCAATGTATGTTGTCTCATGGGATGAAAACCTTCTACGTTTAGCAAGTCCGAGTTTCTAGTAGCAATCCCCATATCCCATAACTATGTGCCCACATAGGTCTTAACTAGTGGATCCACCTAAAAGCTAATATGTACGTTCTACCTTAGACAAGTAGAACACCTCTTTTCGGTGTGGGGGTAGAACACCGAATTTCATGTCGCTCACATGATCTATGTCGGTTGAGGTTAATTTCCCTATATGATACGAATACGAGCTATAATAAGAACATGTACTCTAATTATGACTTCTTAAGAGGTACTACTTAGTATGAGTGAGGGTATGAGACTTCACCAATACATTGCACAAGTGGACTTTAAGAGGGGTTATGGTTAGGTTCTCTTATGTTATAAAGACTTATGAATTATGTATGAATGATATGAATGAATGTTAAGGTTGACTTTACTTGTTACTAGTCATGATCATGAATGTCTCCTTACTTATGTATGTTGGTTATGGATGAACAAAAAGTAAGATATGTATGATGTTGGTGGCCTAAATGTGATACTTAGCATATGGTAGGGTTATGGGATCTTACCTTTGCATTGCACTAGTATGATTTTGGGTTGCTTAATTGTTGGTATGAACTTATGTTATGTATGATCATGGTAGCCTAAAAGTGAGACTTAGTGTAGATAGGATTATGACATCCTATCTATGCCATTGCACACGTTTAGCTTAGGATTGCTCATGTGATAGTTGTATTATGTTGATATGGTCTTGTTGTGTACTTATGCATGTGAACTATGCCATGTGAAGATTGGAGTATGCATTATGTTGTGTTGGAGACTATGCTTGTAATTATGATGATAGTCTATATGTTATGATGAATTGTGCATGGTTTGTCTTATGAGCTACATTCTCCAACTATTTCAAAGATGATGTTCAAAAGTGGCATGAAGCATGGTTTTAAACAAAATGTCCCTTTTATGCATGTTTTAAAGATTTTCTTGCATGGCTTCCATACTTAGTACATTTTGTGCACCCATATTTCTACATTTTCTACAAGTGTAGGCTTTAGAGATATTGAATTCCATCCTCGTGGCTAGGACCTTTGTAGATCAAGAAGAAGAAGATTGGTGAGTCCTCATAGTATTCGAGGACTTGACCACATGTCCTTTATGTCTTTCTTTTATGTTTTAGATTTATGTAAGGACCGTCCCTAAGATTGTATTAAAGAGTTTTAATTCTAATGTTATAGATGGTTTGAGACATAGTGTCATAGACTCTTTTAATTTTTATATAAGGCTTCGATTATAAGATAAGTTTTTAAATTTTCCGCATTTTTCCTATGTTCTTATGTCATGATATGCTAAAGGCTTATATGAGACCCCTTCAGGGTCAAGTACGCCGTGTCACATCTAGGAGATAGTCTCGGGTGACATTATGCCTCATGTTTGGTCCTGCTTGATTCTTTCCTTTTTGATATCTTGCAAGAATCAATAATTGTTCATCATTAAAATAACTCTTGCACTAACACCAAGAACCACTTTCCTTGATCATCCTTCAAAAACAACATCTCCTATTTCTATCATGACATTGTCATCCGTATTTCTGCTTAAGTTTTCTTGCAGAGGAACATCACCAAGTCATTGGTTTGGATTCTTTGTAATTAGAGATTTGTCTAGGTGATATTCCTACCACTTGTATCAATAAAACAAAAAAATAACAAAAAGGTGTCATTTAGTGATTTTGGCATTCACCGTTTTAAAAATAAGAGTTATTGTGAATAAATTCACTATTATGATGCATGTTGACACATTCTGGCATTTCTCTTCGTTTCAGGGACTATCCGAAATAGAATTTAGTACTTTTTGGTCGTGGTTATTTCAATGGGTCGCTTATTGTTCAAGAATTTTTATTTAGACGGTTTATACCATCATGCCTAAATTCTTTTATGTTTCAGTAGTAACATATTCTTCAATGGAGTTGGAGGTCCATAATACAACGACAACAACAACATACCCAGTGTATACCCATAAAGTGAATTTAGGAAAGGTAGAGTCACTATTAAAAATCTGCTAAAAACGACGGACAGAAAAGCAGCGGACGCCACACTGTTCTTCACTTTTTAATAAAAATAATTATTTTTTAAGTTTTTTTTTACAAAATGCAACGGACGGCATCTCTTTCTCCGTCGCTTAATTTGGCAGATTTTTGCGCCAAAAAATATATAATTATTAATTATTTATTTAATATACGTAGATAAGTCGTCCATTGCTTTTTATTTAAAATAATAATTATCAAATTAAGTAATAACCGTGTTGTTCGTCTTTTTGAGTAATTTTAATTTATTATTTTTTTAAAAAAAATTAACGATGGACGACATCTCCTAGTCCGTTATTTTTTGATGGTCAAATACTTTTAAAAAGCGATGAATAATATCATTTAATCCGTCACTTTTTAGTCAAAATTTTGGTCAAACATTAAAAAAAAAAAAGCAACGGACAAAGAGTCCCGTCACTTTTTTCAAAATATCCAAGAGAAGCATTCTCTCACTTTTTCCAGATTTCTCTCTTCTCCTCATCTCTTCCTTCTCTCTAAAGAACCGACGCTCAGATGCCGCCGCCGCCGTATTTGCCGCTACCTGTTGCGCGCCAGTCGCCAGCTGTCGCTGCGGCTGCCCCTGCTACTCCTCTCTTCATTCTCTCCTTCTCCTTTAATTAAGGTTTGGGTTTCATCAATTTTAGTTTTTTTTTCAATTTGAGTTTGTTAATTAGTTTATTGAATTTGTGTTTATTTATTGTTAATTTGAATGAATGATTGATTGTTAGTTAGTGAGTGAAATAGGAATTTTTGATTTTAGGACTAGTTTGAATTAGAGTATTACTTGAGTTGATATTGAAGTGTTAATTTGAAGTTAGAAGTTAGTTTATTGTAATTAGTTTATTGAATTTGTGTTTTATGATTGTTAGTTTAAATGATTGATTATTAATTAGTTAGTGAGTGAATTAGGGATTTTTGATTTTAGGACTAGTTTAGATTTGGAATTTTAGGACTAGTTTGAATTAGGGTATTTCTTGAGTTGATATTGAAGTGTTAATTTGAAGTTAGAAGTTAGTAATTAAAGTGTTTTGAGTATAAGATGGAAGTTTGAATCTCATGAATATATTGACCATGAGTTTTTTTTAAAATAAATAGTAATTGATCAAGTGTTTTGACTTTTGAGTATAAGTGAATTGTGTAAATATTATTGAGTTGGGAATTGATGAAGTGATTTTGAAGTTAGAGAATATGAACTTGAATAACAACTTAATTAGAACTTACAATTAGTTATAACTTGAATTTATTATAACTTGAACTTAATTAGGAATATGAACTTGAAATCTTGTTAACCTTAATTAATTAGAACTTAATTTTGAACTTTATTAGAACCTGAATTTAATTTGAACTTAATTAGAACTTTGAAGTACTTGAAATCTATTGACCTTAATTAATTTGAACTTAATTAATTTATAATAACTTGAAAAGTTAATTAGGAATATAAACTTAATTTTGAACTTAATTAGAACTTGAACTTAATTTGAATTTAATTAGTGTTTATGAATTAATTAAGCTTCAACTTTGTAGATCTTGAAATGTAGTATTTATGAGCTAATTAATAATTAGGTATATAAATTAGCTAAATATAGAAGTAATAATAAATATAATTATTAAGTAATTATAAATGTATATTAACAATATAATTTAGTTTAATGTAGTTAAATTATTATTAAATTTAATTTATAATTGAATATCTATATTTTGTAGATGGATCATCGTTTGTGGAGGTATAATATACATTATGAAATTGGTGATGGTTTGAAACCTGAGTTTATTGACTGTGTTAGATGTTTTATTGAATGTACAATGACACTTGATATTTACAAGAATGGAAAGAAAAAGATGAAAGGCGATTTGACTATACAATCGCATTTGCAGGGGCATTTGGGTAAACTTCGAAGAACAATGACAAGTGTGAATGCAGTGGACATGACAGCTAGTACTTACCGCTATAAATAGACAACGAAAAATCTTATGACTCACTTTTCTTTTTCTTCACTCAAATAGCTAAAAGAAACTTAGATACTACCACACATATGAAGAAAGTAAATGTCAAACATAAAAAGTTGGATGAATCTATCGAATCTTCTACGGCTCCAAAGAAAGAAGAGAATGTTTCGTCTGCCGGCTATGGAAACTCATCAACTCTTTAGGTATAGAATTTGTGTTTTCTCCAAAAGATTTGATTTAGAATTTTGGTTCTATCCATATTTTAATTCATCTTGATTTCCCTAAGGTTAAAGATGAGAAAGTAGAACCCGTGACTATAAAGGAAGAAATAGAAGAAACGGACATATGGATCTCAAGGATCGCTTAATTAGAATTTTCTGAGCCATTCAAAGATCCTCGTTGCCTGACCGGATACCATGAGAAGCGACCCTTGAATATCCTAATCACTGTAGGAGGGACTGGGACTACTCATAATTTTATTGATAAATCTTTAGCAGATAAGCTAGGGTATGACTCATATCCAGTCAAGCCTCGAACTGTTAACTGGGCTTTGGGAAAATGGTGACTTCCAAAGCATGTAACAACTTTCAAGTCACAATACAAGGCGCCCTGTTTAATGTGAAGTCGCTTTCATTATCGTCAAATTGTGAAATGGTAGTAGGAAACCAATGGACACTTCAATTTGACGACAATGGAAGCAGATACAACTTCACATTAAACAGGGCGCCTTGCACTGTTATTTGAAAGTTGTTACAAGATTTGGAAGTCACCATTTTCCCAAAAGCCCAGTTAACAGTTTGAGGCTTGATTGGATATGAGACATACCCTAGCTTATCTGCTAAATATTCATCAATAAAATTATGAGTAGTCTCAGTGCCCCTACAAAGATTAGGATATTCAAGGGTCGCTTCTCATGGTATCTGGTCAGGCAGCGAGGATCTTTGAATGACTCAAAAAATTCTAATACAGCGATCCTTGAGATCCACAGGTTCGTTTCTTCTTCTTCTTCCTTTATAGTCATGGGATCTACTCTCTCATCTTCCACCTTTAGGGAAATCAAGCATAATTATCATTAGTTACTATTATAGTAACTGTTTTTGAGTATCTGTAGAAGACTCCTCCTACTATTGTTTAGGAGTATAGGTAGCAGTTAGTTTCCTTAAGTTTAGCCGTAGGTTGTTATTAGCAGCTGTATTTAAAGCTTGACTACTGAATTAATAAAATCATCTTTCGACTACTTTTTCTATCTGATTTTATAAGAACATACAAAATATGAAGTGGTTTATCATGTCTTGATGCATGAAGTTCTTACAAGAATCTTGTTGCATACTCTGCACCTTTGACTAAGCATCTGAATTTTGTTCAATTTGTTGTATGCAGCTTTAGCTTCTTCTAGTAGATCATTGAACTGATAGATGTATGCCCCTTTAAACTCCAGTTAGCCATTGCATCCACTATTCAATTTCCTTTTCTACAGCAACATATAATGTCATTGGTTTGATAAAGAGTCTTCCTTGCTTTAAGCCTTTAACCACAATACTATCAAGGTGCCAGGAAGGAATACCCTTTCCCTGCATAATATCAGCAATCATGTTACTATATTGAAGTATTATCCACCTTAATTAGAAGCTCCAAATCTAGTGGCTCTCAACATCTTGAATATTCCCACGTATACTTGTATGTCTAAATTTTCGCAACTCTCAACATATGATCGAAAACATAATTTTGATAATCTCCTAGTGTAATAGTTGAGTATTTTGATACTCTTGACACTTCGAAACATTCTCAATTTTGAGTAATATCTTTCAAGATTACACCCATAGGGCCTGCAAATGATCTCATTAAAATAAAACATAATCTGAACTTATGTTTGTTGAACTAACTATATATCCTCACTAAAATTTCCATTAAAAGATGTTATTGAAGAAAACAACAATATAATAAACCAAACCACTTACAACTACTGAAATTAACTACTAGGACTTGGACATGGAGGAATTGGAATATCAATAATTCCCTGCAACATGTGTAATACTTTTTTCATGGAAGGACGAAGAGCTGGTTCGTCCTGAATGCACCAAATCGCCACAGAGATCATTCCTTCCAAGGTCTTCTTGTCTACTTCTTCACTTCCAACAAGCTTGTCTACTTCACCTTCAACAAGGCAACTATATGCCCATATAGAAAGCTGGATTTCTTCTATTGTAGTCACACAGACTTCAATGTTTCTTCTGCAGCAAATGATTTCTAGCAATACAATACCATAGCTGAAGACATCAACCTTGACAGAGATGGGGGCATTTGTTTGCCACTCTGGTGCTAAATACCCTCTAGTCCCTCTTACACCAGTGAATGTTCTTGTTTGATCAGGCATTAGCAGCTTGGCCAGACCAAAATCTGAGATTTTAGCTGTCAACAACTCGTCGAGTAAGATGTTTTGTGGCTTTATATCACAGTGGATAATTGGAGCTTCACATTCTTCATGGAGGTAAAGGATTCCCCTGGCCACATCTAGTGCAATATTTACTCTTAGGTTCCAATCCGGCCGAGTAGCTCCTAGGAACAACAGATTTGCTAGGCAACCATTGCTCATATATTCATAAACAAGAGCTCTTTTTGATCCTTCAGCACAATATCCAAGCAAACGAATCAAGTTTCTGTGTCGAGTTCTACCAATGACCCTCATTTCTGCTCTGAACTCCCTTTCACCTTCTTCCACTACCTTCTCTAGCCTCTTCACTGCTACAAGGTTTTTACCTTTGTCAAAGCTCCCTTTATAAACTGCTCCAAAAGCACCCTTTCCTAATTCCTCTTTGAAACCATCCGTTGCCTGTTTTAGCTCCTTGTAAGAGCAAGTTTTGAGTATGAAATCTTTCGTTAAGCCTGTGGTTCCTGTCTGAAGTAGCTTCCTGTACTTTATTATCCGGAATTTGAAGACATAAAAGCCTGAAAATGCAAGAGCAGTACCTGAATACATAACAAAACTTATCGATAAAACCAAGATCACCACCCATGGTGGCTTCACTGAATCCGTTGTTGGATTTTGCACTGCTAGATTGCTGACTTTGAAGTAAGCAGTGCGAGATCCTTCAGGAGCACCCTTGACGTACCTCAAAGGCAGTTTGTGTTTCATACACCGGCCAATTTCATCGAAAAGAGCAGCATCACAATCACAGTCCTCCAAACAAGATTTACCACAATCTTCTTTTCCCAGAAGTGATGTAACAAAGTAAGGAGGATCCTCCCAGGTCAAATTGGTTGTGGTAGTAATCTTGTAGACAGTTACATCTTCTTTCCCATTAATGCACTTTCCTCTGGTAAAGTTCCTTTGACAATCACCAAAGTTTGGATCATTCTCTCTCAAGTATGACCCTGGTAGACACATACAAGACGGTGCATTGTGATTACTTCTAACACAATAGCCATTAAGGCCACAGAAACCCTTCACAAGACAAATATCATCAATTGCCTCCCACTCCACTACCATTTTAGAATTCCCATTGGAGTTGAATTCGTGAGAATAGAGTCGAAAATTCCCATCATAATCTAGAGTTGCCCGATAAATAGCTCTGTCATTCTGCACAAGTGGAGTGTATAATTGTCGAAGTACTGATGAATCAGTGTCATTGATCAGAAATAAGATGCCAGTGCTGTTAAGAAGCAGGAGATTTCTGCAACCATCACAGTAAATTTGTGAAGACCAATAGGCATCCACTGGCCGAAACAAGTTTCTGGGGTATGCAACAAGGTTCCCATCGTTCTGCATCCAGAGGTGAAATCGCCCCGAGGAATGATTTGTGGAGGAGAAACTAGAAACCAATTTACGCCCACTTGTTAATTTCTGGCCACCTAAAATTGTATCAGTAGGAGACGTGAAGCTCTCATAGATAGCTTTATGATCTTGATTGTAAAGAACAAAGTTACCATTGTCAAGCAAGTTGGCATAAGAAGCAGATTCTGATGAACTAGCAACAGTCTTATCCTCACTGTTATTTGTTTTCAAAACTACAATTCCATCAATGAAAGCCAAGGTAGAATCAGCAGATATTTCTGGATCATCACGAGACACGGTCCACACAATAGTGTTATTGGAGCCTCCCACTAACCAAATTCCCACCTTGTAACCACTTCCTTGTGGATAAAAGCCGAAGGCGAAATGACCTGAAGCTGAGTACCATGCTGCAGATTGTCCAGTGGGATGAAGAGAAGATCCTAATCTTATTGTATTAGGTGGATTTGATTGAGCTCTAGCGGATCCAAAAATAAACAACACAAGTAAGAAATAGAGAGCCATGATATCAATGGGGGAGAAAGAAGGACAAGTTTTAACTGTTAACATGGTTGAAGAAGATAAAAAAAAAAAACTAAAGAAGTAGTTAAGTCAAACAGAACATCTTCTCAAGAAATATCCATGAAGAAACTGGGAACATTACCTGGACAAGTTGGATCTATTAAGTCTACTTAATAGAAAATAATAAAGAAGAGTTAAATGCTTTGATCCATAAGTCAATTCACTAAGTCATCCTGAGAAAAGTCTATCAAAGATAGGAGAGATGGACAATTAATTCTACTTTTAAACTTATATTTTGTGCAACAATTCTAAACTTGAAAACAAGGGCTGAAAAGGACTACAAAGAAAAAAATTGCAACTACTCCTTTTCGTCCATATAATTAGTAGAAAATTATCGTCTCTAGTTCTCCATTTTCATATATTCTCTTTTTATTTTTTTTTCCGTCCATATTAGTACAAAAGTAGTTTTTTCTAATTTTATGTAAAGATCGATTTTGGTGTAATTGTGTCCTTATGTTAATTTTATCTAATAATCTTATTTTTTATAAAGACTCTCACCATACCATACTTTTTCTTATAGGTTTATACTTCAAACTGTTGATGTATGACATTATCTAACGATGAGAAACAATACAATCTAGCAAATGTTGTATTCATAAAAACAATACAATACAAGTACACAACACAATACAATATAATATGATACATTTTGAACGAGATGTAAGCAACCAGCCAAACAAAGTGTAAAAGACTTAATACCATGCCAAAAATGGTATATCCATAGTACCTTCTAACATGAGAACTACATTCCTCATAGAAGGGCGCAGATCAGGATTATCATGAATGCATAACAATCCAACCTTCACCATCCTCTCCAAGGACTTCACATCTACTTCCTCATCTCCCACTAGCTTTCTGATATCATTCTCGACAAAGCATTTGTGTACCCAAGTAGGAAGAAAGATTTCATCCTCCGTTGAGACGTTGACATCCATATTACTTCTACAACATATGATCTCCAAGAGCATTACTCCATAGCTATAAACATCTACCTTCTCGGAGATCAACGCACTATTCTGTAACTCTGGTGCCGAATACCCTCTTGTTCCTTTAAGCTGAAGTTGGTTCCCTACTTGATCAGGCACCAGAAACTTGGCAAGCCCAAAATCAGAAATTTTACCCGTCCACGAATCATCTACTAGGATATTGTGTGGCTTTATGTTGCAGTGAATTATGCAGGTCTCACATTTTTCATGCAGATAAAGTATTCCCCTTGATATGTCCAGTGCAAGTCTCATCCTTTGCTCCCAAGAAGGTCTTGTTTCTGAATTGAATATGATATCTGCAAGTGACCCGTTGGTCATGTACTCATACACAAGAATTTTTTCAGATCCCTCCAAGCAAAAACCAAGCAAATGAACCAAGTTTTTGTGACGAGCTTTCCCAATCACAGTCATTTCTGCTTTAAATTCCCTTTCTCCTTCATCCCCGATTTTCTCCAGTCGTTTTACAGAAACTGTTCTGTTACCTTCTGATAGAATTCCTTTATAGACGTTTCCGAATGAACCGTGTATTATCTCTTCCTTGAAATGTTCAGTGGCTTTTTCAAGCTCACTGTAAGAAAATGAGCGAAGAGTGAACTCCTCATTTGGCCCCAAATATGGATTTTCCAATAGCTTTTGGTATTCGTCCGCTCTGCTTCTGTAGAAAATATAACTGAAAATTGCAACAACAGTGAACAGAAATGCTACAGAACCAAGAACCAGGGATAGAATCAATATTATCTCTTTCTGACTTTCATTTCTATTCCCTGTTTTTCCAGGATAGGGAGTAGAGTGACCTGTCATTTGGGAGATGTTATAGCTCTGCTTGACGAAGCTCTTGATGGACTCATCATTTTGTTCAATTGTCGAATCAATTAATGGAAGCTTAAATTTGCTGCAAAATCCATCCATGTATAGAGCAGCCCAACAAGTACAATCATCCAAGCAAGAATTTCTACAGTCCTGCTCAACCATTGAAACCTGAGAAAATGGATATCCTCCAACTTTCAAGTGTTGAATCGCCACGACATTGTAGGCCAATGTTGAGTCTCTGCTGCTTCCACAAGACTCTTCATAAACGAATCCCCGATAGCAGCCTTGGAATTTCATTGCATGGTTGACATATGAAAATCCAGGAAAACAAGAACAATCGCCTATGCTGCTGCCATTTTTTGCAGTACAATAACTGTTTAAACCACAGAATCCCCTGGCTTTGCATTGATTTTCCAGCGCTGACCAATTGATTTCCAAGCTCGAGTTGTCAAAGTTATGTGTATAAAGCCTAAAAATCCCATCAGGATCAAGAGTTGCGCGATAAATTGCTGCTGCGTTGTTGGTTGATGATTGATTAGAGGTATTCGCTATGGTATTGACTTGGAAACGAAAACCATTAGAAGCATTCCGAAAGAGTTGGCCTGTTGGAGTGAGACCTATGAAAACTGAGCTAACCTCACCAAATTCACCTCTGCTTTGTAGCATAAAACCCCAATAGGAAGCCTCAGGTCCATTTAAATAATTGGTTGGGTAGGCAACAAGGTTCCCATCAGCCTGCATACTAAGATAAAATCTTCCACTTGAATGATCAACTTCAGTAACACTAGAGACAAGGCTCTGGCCCAATGTTAGACGCTGACCGGCCAGGATGGTGTCTGTTGGATAATCAAAACTTTCCCAAACAACAATTGTTTTGTTATAGATAACAAAGTTACCAGAATCAAGCATGGATGCTGAAGTTACTGGCTGTGGAGATTCTGCAATGACTTTCTTGTTCTGTTTTGTCCATAGTATAAGTTTCCCTTCCTTTGTGAACTCGATATATGCATCCCAATGAAGTAGAGGATCATCTCTATTTGCAGTCCAAACAACAGTTTTATCTGGTAGCCATATGCCAACTTGAAATCCATCCCCTTTTTGGTAGAAACCAAATGAGAAAAGGCCTGAAGAAGATTGCCAATAGCTTGGATTTCGGTTCGGATAAAGAAATGAACCTAAGGTTATGTTGGAGGGCTGTTGCTGAGCTCCAACTTGAATAGCTGCAAATACAAATGGAAGCATCAACAACATGAAAGTAAATGCTAAGTTAGCCATGACACAAGGATGGGAATATGGATATACTCTTTGCTAAGTATTCTTTTGTATACTAACTTGGACATCTCCAATTTTAAATGGTAGTACTACTCTCTTCCCTCCTTCGTCCACTTTTAATTGTTATGTTTTTTTTTAGAGTAAAATGATAAGAACTTTGATTAATATTTTATGATGTATTTTTCCATTATATTTAAATGCAAAAAATTGCAATTTATAGTACTTTTCGTATAGTTTTTGAATTTCTAAATTTTTTATTTAATCGAATTTGTGTAATCTAATTTAATTTGAAAATTAATCAAAATGACTTTCAAAAAACATAACATGACAATTATAAATGGACCGATAGAGTAATAATTAACACGTTGACACTTGACACAAATTAGGTAACAGCTCAGTCAACTTCATGTTAATATTTTCCAAAACTCTAACAATTGAAAAGTTAGTAATGTTTTGAGAAATGAATGATGCAACGCAAACAAAGTCTTAACAAGGAAGTTTCTTAGGGAGACGTTATGTATTTCCTTAGTCAATTCTTGTATGATTTTTTCTATCTTCACTTGCGTGTTGGATGGCTTAAGTTTGTCTTTTGCGCGTTGGATGAAAATTTTTATTCTGTAAGAGGCACAACTAGTGTCAGTTGTGTGAGGGGCTCTTTAATTGACATTTGTACACGTGGGTCCCATAATTTACCCAATTTCATTTCCTCACTTTTGTCATTCATTTGAAATCTTTTCTTTTACCTTTTCTTTTTTCTCATACCATTCTCCAGTATATTGTTTTGCTTAACTTTTAACGTTATATTTTATATTTTAATAAAAATTTGATATGACCAAATCACAAACAGACCTATAAAAATATAAAATTTGAGGCTTTGACGAATGAAAATACTTAGTAAGAAAATAGTAAAATTTAGCGTAACTGATTGATTACCTGAACTTTCGATTCGATTTTCATATTGTAATATAATCCCTTCCCCATTTCCCCTTCCCCATTCCCCAGTTTTTCGTTTTTTTTTTCAAAAATAATTAAAAGGCATATCTGAACAGAAAAATAAAAAATACTCCCTTCGTGGTTCCGTCCCTTTTTACTTGTCAGATTTTAACTTGATACATCTATTAATAAAATAATAATTGGCATAGTGAGTTTAGCATTTTACACCTATTAATTAATAGAGTCTTAAACTTATTTACTCACTACATTTTTCAAATATATTAACTGAATGTTAATAAATTGAGGGTATAATAGGAAAAAAATTGTTCTTCCTTGATTTGTCAAAAATGATAAGTAAAAAGAAAAATCAAATTATAAAAATACTTGACAAGTAAATACTCCCTCTATCCACTTTTATTTGTCATGTTGCGCAAGTTAATTTGACCAATTTTCAAAATTAAATTAGATTACATTAATTTGATATCTTAAATAAAAAATTTAGATATTAAAAAACTATATGGAAAGTACTATAAATTATAATTTTTTGTATATAAATATGATGAAAAAATATATCGTAAAATACTAGTCAATTTTTTTATAATTTAACTCTAAAAAAGGAAACTATGACAATTAAAAGTGAACGAAAATAATAAAAATGAAGGGAGTATAAATTTAAAAAGCATTAACTGAACTAAGAAATAAAAAAGGTTTTTGAATAGTAGAAAGACAGAGGGTCTTTAGTCTTTTTTTTTTTTGCAAGTGGGACCTAAAATCCACTTGGCAAGGTATGAGAGGACCTCACACAAGTATTGTCTGCCACATAATACTTGTGCCTCTCCCCAACCTATGGCTGAGGGAGAGCCAGTACCAAACCTACATATGCTGCACAATCTGTGCCAAAAACACAGTTGAAATTGATCAAATATGTACATGGAGAGCCAACCCTATAATTCACGTTTAAGGAGTTAGACGAGTTTGCAACCGAAGAGGGACTTCACCAAGCCATTGTGATGAAGTTCTCGTATGGTGCACCAGAAATACAAGAGTTGCGAAGCATTCTTCCAAAACAATTTGCTATCAAAGGTCAATGTTTAATTGTGTTACTTGCTACAAGACATATTTTAATTCGTTGCGATCAATAAAGCAACTCAAGTCCGATCAAAACCTAGCACAACAAGAGTAAAAGTTGAACTTTATCTATTGGACAAGCACCCTAAATGAATTAAACTCTAGTATTTGGATGGAGAATCTAGTAAGATTTTAGAGCACTTTCAGGAGATTGTTTATGATAATCTTCCTCTGTATTGTACTAATTGCAAACATCAAGGTCATGCCTAAATAAATTATCGTCTAATCTTGAAAAAGAACATAGTCCGTGATTAAGAAGTAGGTATAAGAGAAAAGAAATTGCCCATGATATCCAAAAATATAAGGGTGACGCAAGGAGAATTTTGAATGAGAAGAGGGGACTAGAAGAAGTTATTCAAAGAGACGATGATAAAAATCCAAGTACATGCACCAAAAACAATGTATTGGCGATAACTGAATCATCAAAACCCAATGATGCAATGCACAATAATTCCAGTCCTATTTTGGTTCAAGAAAATCCTCAAGCTCAAGCAAACTTGAATTATGATTTGTTGGCGGAAAAAACATCAGATAATGAGGCACAAGGTGTTGTTGAGGTCCAAAATAATCTAGTTAATATCAAAACAACGGTTGGAAATCAAATTGTTCCTACAGACAACGTTCCAATAGCACTACTAAAAAACTGCCAAAAAACAACGGAAAAAAGCGGCGGATTGCGTAGCTTTTTTTGTCAAAAGCGACGCAGTCAATCTCGTTGCTTTTTGGCTTGACGCTTTTCCAAAAGTGACGGACTGTGTCACCAAAAACCGATGGACTGTGTAGCTTATTGTTTTTTTTTTTTTTTTTTTAATAATGCGACGCCGTCCGTCGCTTTTAAATTTTTTTATTTTTTTTAAAAATTTACAAAAAGAGACGAAGTCCGTCGCTTTTCTTAATTTTTAATTTTTTTAGAATCTTGAAAAGCGACGGACAATGAGACGCCTTCCGTCGCTTTTCTGAAAATATAATTTTGAAAAATCCAGAAAAGCGACGGACTAAAGGACCCTGTCCGTCGCTTTTTCTGTACTTTTTTTTTTATAGCAAAAACTACAGTTTCTGCTACCCACCTGCAAATTAAATTAAATTCAATATCAAATCAATTCAGCTCATTCAAGCAAAAACACATAATTGACATGCTACACAAAATATAAACTAACAAGCTTAATTAAGCCTTCAAAAATACCTAAATCCCAATTTAATGATTTATAAAGTCTTTCAAAATTCAAAAATTAGTTCATAAATACTACATTTCAAGATCTACAAAGTTCAAGATTAACTAATTCATAAACAACTATTAAGTTTAAGATTTCAAATAATTAAATATATTCCTAATTAAGTTCAAGTTATTATAAATTAAGTTCAACGTTCTAATTAAGTTCAAATATATTAAGGTCAATAGGATTTTAAGTACTTCAAAAATCAAATTAAGTTCAAATTTCTAATTAAGTTCAATTATTAAGTTCGAATTAAACTCAACAAGACTTTAAGTTCATATTCTTAATTAAGTTCAAGTTATTATAAACTAAGTTCAAAGTTCTAATTAAATTCAAATATATACCAAGGTCAATAAGATTTCAAGTAATTCAAATTTCAAATTAAGTTCAAAGTTTTAATTAAGTTCAAGCTTAATTAAATAGTTCATAAATATTACATTTTATCAAGATTTCTAAAGTTCAACCTAATACTTAGTTCATAAATTCTACAAATCAAAATTTCTAAAGTTCACAACCTAAAGTTCTAAAATCCTACAATAATTCAAGATTTCTAAAGTTCACAACTTAAAGTTCTAAAATCCTACAATAATTCAAGATTTCTAAAGTTCACAACCTAAAGTTCTAAAATCCTACAA
>JAJOOO010019897.1:0-25234 GCA_029582685.1 Solanum piurae
TAAACCATTTTCCTCGTGGAATCGACCCCAACCTACAAGTTGGGTTCTTTACTTGATAACGATCGCTTATGCTTCTTTAGGGAGGTGTAATTTGAGCTTATCAATCAGCATGGGGTTGAGTTTATGACTTTTCAACTTCAAGGTGAGGATAAGCAGTGGTGGAGAGCTTATATGGAATGCAGATCTTCAACTTTACCTCCACTTACTTGGACCCAATTCATGCTCTATTTTTGGAGAAATATGTGCCTAGTACTTTGAGAGATCGCAAGAAGGATGAGTTCGTGGCTTTATAGCAAGGTGGTATGTCTGTGGCTGCCTATGAGGCCAAGTTCCATGCCTTGTCTAGATATGCTACACAATTGGTGACTACTGGGGAAGAGAGAATCCATTTATTTATTAAGCGACTAAATTCTGAGTTGCAGGTATTATGTGTTCATATGACCTCTGCGGAGCTTTAATGAGGTTACAGACTTTGTTAAGAGAGTGGAGGGGGTAAGGCGAGATGGTCAGGCCAAGGCATTGGCTAAGAAAGCCAAAAATTCAGGCAACATTCAAGGTTCTTATGCCAAAGGGGCATGGAGGCCAACACTTGCAGCCAGACCAATTCAGTCCGCTATGCCCGCCTCTACAGGTAATTACTCAGGAACTCCACCTCATAAATTGATTCAGGATAACCAGGGAGTCGCACCTTCGATGGGCGGAAAACAATCTTTTTATCGTACTTGCTACAATTATGGAGAACCTGGGCATATGAGGAGAGATTGTCCCCACCCACGTGTGTTGGATTCTGCACAACAACAAACTAGAGCAGTAGTACCCGCGGGAAATGGTAATAATGGTCGAGGGCGTCCACAAGGTGGGCGATGAGGTAATCAGCGAGGCCGTGGAGGTAGAGGAAATGGTAATGCAGATAGGGGTAATGTGCAACCAGGCAGGGAAGTCGCTCGACATGAGGATAGGGCTCAGTGTTACGCCTTTCCGGGCAAGAGTGAAGTAGAGACGTCTGACGCAGTGATCACATGTACTATTCTTGTTTGTGACCGGATGACTAATGTTTTGTTTGATCTAGGTTCCACTTATTCTTATGTTTCCGTGCGATTTGCCGCAACATTTGCTATGATTTGTGATATACTTGATGCCCTCATCCATGTTTCTACCCCAGTTAGAAAGTCTGTCATAGTCACCCATGTCTATCGTGCTTGTCCTATTTTTTTATGGGTTTTCAGACTTGGGATGATTTCGTGATATTGGATATGACTGACTTCGACATAATCCTAGGCATGACTTGGTTGTCCCCTTATTATTTTGTGTTTAATTATAATACTAAGTCTGTAACTTTAGAAATTCCAGGAAGGGAAAAACTAGAGTGGGAAGGGGTGTACAAGCCTAAGCAAGCTAAGATAATATCCTTCATTCGGGCTAGAAAATTGGTAGGGCAAGGTTGTTTGGCTTATTTGGCTCATATTAGGGATGTTGAGGTTGAGACTCCATCTATTGAGTCTATTCCCAGGGTGTCAGAATTTAGAGAAGTGTTTCCTAATGACTTTCCTGGTATACCTCCGGATAGAGATATAGACTTCTGCATTGACTTGAACCTGGTACTCGCCCCATTTCTATCCCTCCATATCGCATGGCCCCAACAAAATTAAGAGAGCTTAAGGCTCAAATCCAAGAGCTTCGATAAGGGACTTATTAGTCATAGCGCTTCCCTATGGGGTGACCTGATTTTCTTTGTTAAGAAAAAAAATGGTAGTATGAGAATGTGTATAGATTATCGGCAATTGAATAGGGTTAATATTAAAAAACAAGTGTCCTTTGCCTCGAATAGATGATATTTTTGACCAATTGCAAGGTGCATCAGTTTTCTCCAAGATTGATCTAAGGTCTGGCTACCATCAGTTGAAAATTAGGCCTGAGGATGTGCCCAAGACGGCGTTTAGAACCCGTTATGGGCACTACGAGTTTCTAGTTATGTCCTTTGGCTTGAATAATGCACCTGCAACTTTTATGAGTTTAATGAATGGGGTGTTCAAGCCATTTATTGATTCATTCATCATAGTCTTTATTGATGACATTTTGGTCTATTCGAAAAATGTGAGGATAGCTTTCAAAAGCTCAAGACTCTCTTGACCACAACACCTATCCTAGCACTACCGGTGTAAGGTAAATATTTTATTATTTATTGGGATGCTTCACATTGTGGCTTGGGTGCTGTGTTGATGCAGGATAAGAATGTTATAGCTTATGCCTCGTGTCAAATCAAGGCGCATGAGAAGAATTATCCAACACATGATTTGGAGTTGGCAGTGGTGGTGTTTGCTCTTAAGATCTGGAAGCATTACCTCTATGGTGTTAAGTGTGAAGTGTTTACTGATCATCGTAGATTGCAGCATGTGTTCACTCAAAAGGATCTGAATTTGAGGCAACGAAGGTGGATGGAGTTACTTAAAGATTATGATGTTACCATTCAATACTATCCGGGTAAGGCTAATGTGGTGGCAGATGCTTTGAGTCGAAAAGAGGTGAGTATGGGTAGTTTAGCTTGCTTAAGTGTAACTAAGCGACCTTTGGCTATGGAAATTCAGACCCTAGAGTCTAAGTTCATGCAGTTGGACATCTCAGAAAGAGGTGGGGTGTTAGCTAGTATTGAAGTAAGGGCCACATTCATTGAAAAGATCAAGGACAAGCAATTTGAAGATGAAAATTTGAATGAACTTAAGAAGAAGACTGCGATTGGTAAGGCACAAGAGACCACTCTTGATGAGGAGGGTGTGCTTAGTTTTAAAGGAAGAATTTGTGTTCCTCGAGTCGATGACTTAATCCAGAAATTGTTGGCATAATCTCATGGTTCGCGATATTCTATTCATCCGGGTGTGACAAAGATGTACCGAGACTTGTAGCGAATTTATTGGTGGCGGGCATGAAGAAGGATATAGCGGAGTTTGTGGCTAAGTGTCAAAATTGTCAACAAGTGAAATATGAACACCAAAGGCCTGCATGTTTGCTTCAAAGAATGCCAATTCCGGAATGGAAGTGGGAGATGATAGCCATGGATTTTGTAGTTTGTCTTCCCAAGACGTTGGGGAAGTTTGATTCTATTTAGGTAGTGGTTGATAGGTTGACTAAGTCAGCCCATTTTATCCCGGTAAGAATAGATTATAATGCTGAACAATTGGCTAAGGTCTTTGTGAAAAAGATAGTGAGGTTGCATGGGGTGCCTCTTTCTATCATCTCAGATCGTGGTACTCAATTTACCTCCAAGTTTTGGAGGAAATTACAAGATGAATTGGGCACACAACTCACTTTTCGTACAGCCTTCCATCTCCAAACGGACGGGCAATCGGAGAGGACTATTCAAGTGTTAGAAGACATGTTGAGGATATGTGTGATCGATTTTAGAGGGCATTGGGATAAAGTCCTACTTTTGTGTGAGTTCTCCTATTGTCACGACCCAAGGGTATACCCTAGATGCGACACATCGTACAAGACTCCGAAAAGTCTCATACAAGCCTCATAGCATTCATAACATTCGATATAAGGAAAATGGTACAGAATTAAAACTCATTTACATCAATACAATCAAAACTTTATTTAAAACAGCGAAAGTCTATTGTCTCACATGGCCATCTAAAAATAATATCCGAAACAAAAGTAGGGTCACAACCCTTTACAATCGAAAGTCTAACAATAGACTTTTACATGAAAGAAATGAAAAATCAATTACTTGTCCTCGATCTATGAGGACATACCACTTAGTCTTAGGGAATCTAAAATCCAAGCCCTTGAACTAGAGAGAAAGCAAGTCACCTGCCGGAACCTACACTTGTAGTAAAATAAGAGAAATATGGGTTAGCACAATTAAATAGTAAGTATGATAACCATGCAAAAATATGCTTAAAACATACATTTTGTTTGAAAGTCATGATATATGCCAATTTGAGAAAACTTCATGAACATAAGAATAAGAGGCATAATAAACAACCATAAGCAACATACAAGTCATTTCTTCACATTTGAACATAATCAACATACATGACATTTCATTACATTAAGCTTTCACCTCAAGTAACCCCAAGCCATACCTTGTGCAATATATGAATAGCGTCCCATACCACCATCCATGATAGATACCACATTAAGGCCACCAAAAGTGAACTTACCATTCATCCTTTCCATCTTCATACAATACTCATATATAAGAGACATAAATATTACATAAGGCACGACAAGGAAGTAACTCATAATACAATCCGAGTATAGCATGCATCATTACATTAAGCATATAAGAGTCGACATTCTTCATTAACTTCAGTTACAGCACATTCATACATTAGTCATTAAGACCTTAGAGAATTCACTATAGCCCTCTCAAAGCCTACTCGTGCAATGCATGGATGGCGTCCCATACTACCACCCACACTTCATAGAACTCCTCAAGAAACCATAATGCACATCTCACATGATGGGAATAAGCGTTTAACCAACATAGACCATTTGAGCTAGACATGGAATCCAGTGTCATGGAGCCCCACATCGTAAAGAGGTGATCTACTTGCCTAATGTAAGACCGGTACATTTAGCTTAAGTGGATCCACTAGCTAGGACCTATGTGGGCACATAGTTATGCGATGAGAAAGATGTTCATTGAAATCCAACCTAACATAGGAAGAACTTCAATCTTACCATATCCTCTAGGTACTTAGCCTACATTCCCATAGAGTAGTTTCATTTACATTACATTATTGTACTAGATAGGGCCACTAACATTAGGCCTACTGACCAAAAGTACATTACACTTGAAAGGGCCACCACCATTAGGTCTACCGCTTCAAGGTACATTATATGGAGAGCTCATTGACTTTCCAAGAAAGGGCCACCAACATTAGGTCTACCGCTTCAAGGTTCATTATTTCACACAAGAAAGGGCCACTAACATTAGGTCTACCGCTTCAAGTTTAATCATCACATTAATTTCTAGACTCACTATGAAGTGCTACCAACATTAGGTCTACCGGTTCATGTCATAGCCTAGAATACTTCATCATTCATTTAGGGAAAGGCTACCAACATTAGGTCTACCGATTCTAGATTATCATTACATTCATTAGTCATTTATGAAAGGGATACCAACATTAGGTCTACCGATTCTATGATTATTTAGTCAATACACATTCATCATACAAGAAAATGATGTCTTAGCCTACCAATTCAAGATACTTCATTCAAGATCACATTCATCAATACAAGAAAAGGATGCCTTAGCCTACAAATTCAAGATACAATATTCACATTACTTTCATTCATTCAAGAAAAGGATGCATAAGCCTACCAATTCAAGATATACATCATATAGAAGAAAACCCTTCACATTCTATCATCATCATCATTGTTTTATCGAAAAAATAAAAATAAAAATGACTTGTTTCAAAAAATTGACTTAACTTATGATATAAAGAGAAATCGATTTTCCAAAATAGAGTCGCCACTTAATTTTTTAAGAAATTAAGAAAACTTATAATTTTTTCAAAAAAAATTAAACAGAATAAAATCATTTGAAATTTAAAGGGGTTCGGGGTTCAATTTACATTCCGAGAAGGTGTTAGTCCCTCGAAATATCCGCTAAATTGCGGTTGACCAACGATTTGACTAAACATTTGACTAATTCAAAAAAATAACTAAGTAAGAAAACTCATTTTTTTATTTAGAAGTAGATAAACCTAAAAGAGATTTTTAAAGAAAAATAACTCATGTGTTGCAAGACAAAAAATAAAACTAAGTAATAAAATAACAATATAAATATTTTAATTTAACATAAAAAAGGAGAAGTGACTTTCATTTGGGGACTTACTTAACTTAAACCAAACAAATCAAGTAAAAGTTAAACAAAACAAATAATAAATAATCACGATTAAATAATTTAGGAGAGTAAGGAAGAAATTGAATTTGGACCCACCTGGGCCAAATTCGCTGCTGATTTTGGGCTTTGCCTCAACTCCCATTTTTGTATACGTCTGTTGTATATCATTGTATACAGCTCATATATAAGCTCCATTTCTTGCATTTCGAACACATGTATTTCACCTCAGCCCGGTATTGCAGCATTTCAGATTTCCTTATCTTATGACAACTTTCGAAACTCAAAATATTGTTAAGGGTGATTCGAGTAGGATGTTGGGCCGATTAGCCCAACACGATGCAAAGAGGAGAATCCATGAATGAATCCAATACATACAAAGAAGGGAGTAATGAAATAATATTAACTCAAAATTGCATAACAAAGTATTCTAATTAGGAGTTTGAACAAGATTGGTGTAAATATTATACTACACATGATATCAACCCTAGTAGTCAACTTTGAAACTTGCAAAAAGAGAAAAAAAATAAAAAAAATAAAAAAAATAAAAAATAAAATTTAAAAAAGAAGAAGAAGATGCTCTACTGAGGTGCCTAGAGAATGATCATAGTAAGCATATTATAAAATCTCACGAATTACTACTCGGTATCATACAATCACTTGCGTGAAAAATAGTGCAAGCTGCTTAGTTTTAAATCATTTAATTTGCTCCAGTGAATTCAACCAATTTGTATGGATGTTTGAGTTTACAAGGTTCTCTAAGATATATTACATAATCAAGAGAGAAAAAGATAAATAATTTCAAGGTTTAAACTATGACATAATAACTTTCAAATTGTTCATGGAAAAGTTTCTTACAACTAACAGTATGAAAACTAAACTCCTAAAATAATTGCTCAAATCCTATCAAATACAGCAGAAAAGTAGTACGGTGTATCGTATCGAATCGCCTGAATTATGTAAGAGGCTAACAGAATTATGAAGTAACACTACAGATAAATTGATTACATGAGTCATATCCCACATTCGAGAACCAAAATGACAAGATTTGAGCATACTAGAGCTACATTAGCAACAATAGGTTGCTTGAACATGAATCTGAGGCTACGACTACAACAATAAAATCCAAATAGCAAGCTTTTAGGAAACAAATTTCATACAAAAATAAAATAAACACAAAAATTTGGACCAAGAACGCCTATTATCCAACATCAACAAGAAGAAAAACAGGTGAGACAAACAGAGGTATTTGGAAGGGATAAAATCGATAGAAAATTCATAAGAGAAGATTGAAAATTTTCATTCTATTCATAGACACAACATTAACTAACAACATTAACTAACAAGCATAAACACAGTATTACCTAACAAGAAATTTAAATCAAGAGGAAATTTACCTTTTTCGAAGCAGCTTCCGGGACAACAAGCTTAACGATGAAGCAAACTCCACCACTCGTCTGATCTTAACTCAATAAACAGAGAATCGGCAATGAAACTTAAAAGAGAACAAGACTACAAATTTATTTTTTTATTTTTCACCCTTTTCAATATTGTTTAATGTGTTTTTTGTGGTTAAAATCATTTCTCTCAGGTTATGGAAAACAATATCAGAATGAACCCCTCCTTCTTCCTCCCAACGTATATTTTGCTCTCTATCAATTTCTACCCTATCAATTTCTTTTTCTCTACATTTTTTTCTCTCTCTATCAATTTCGACCCTATCAATTTCTTTTTCTCTCCATTTTTTAAACACATAGGGAAAATGATCTTAAATAGATGAAGAATAGGGCTGATTTTTTAGGGGAAAAATGGGCGGATTTTGAAATTTGAAAATCACCTTCCTCTTAAGAGATAAGGTTGGAAGCTGCCAATTGTCCAATCTCAACAATCTTCAATGGATTGATAATGGAGAGGGGCCATTGGGCTTGAGGTCGTGATTTGCTGCTAAATTTTTGCAATTTTCGCTGAGGAAGAGGACGCGTGAAGAAGATGAATGCAGGTGGGGTCGATCGTGTATGGTTGTGTTGGTGTACGCGTTTTCTGTTGCTGTTCTCACGTGAGTAGAGAAACGAAAGGGTGAATAATTTTGGATGAAGAAATGGGCTTGGGTAGGATGAATTGGAATGGAACTGGATTGCTGAATGTTGAGGATGGGTCGCCTATTGCTGATTACCATTGCTGGAATGGGCTGGAGCCCAAACTTGGTCTTTTGATAGGTTTAAGATGTTGCCAAAAATGGTAATTAAACAAATGAATAAATGAATTTAAATTGCAGCCAAATGGAATTTAGTCAAATCGAGCTAATTAGTTAAATTCGGACAAATCTTAATCAAGATGAATTTAAACAAAATTAATTAACGAGCTTCTTAAACTTAACGAAATAAAACAATTAATTTACTTGTAAACAAATTTACTCAAAACTATAAATTTAACTTAAACTAATCAAAAAAATAATTAATTAAAGCAATTCATAAAATATATTAATTATATACATAATTATAAAACACATATATTATTTAAAAATTATAAAAAAATGATACAACTATTTAAAATAACCTACAAACTATATTTTTTTTAAAAACTTTATAAAACTAATTATTTTAAATCGTTTGAAATAGAAGAAGCTCATGATTAATCTATAATGTGGAGATCAAAAATTGGGTATCAACAATCATTCATGAGTGTTAATTGAGAATGTGCTTTCAACCATAACATTATTTCATTCTAAACCTAATCACAACACTTTCATTGAGATCACACATAAATACTTCACATTACATTCGTACATAGACCCTTCATGAACTTGCCTTTCAAGGCTATAAACCAACATCAACCCATAAATCTAAGATACCACAATAGATAAGGAAATTGACATGATTCAATAACTAATTCAATATAAACATAAACAATTCAACATACTTTCATGATCAATCAATTCACAAGTTAAAAATTTGGGGGAAAACATGGGTTCAAGGGAGAAATCATCTTAATTCATCTTTAAATCCACAATTCATTCATAATTCAATGCAATGAAGCCTTTGGAAAACGTTTAGAATCGAACCCATGCTAAGATTGAAAACTAGGGTCTTTGGGGAAACATTGGAGATTTGAATCACTTTTGAAATTGTCTCTTTGAAAGAAACTAAGTCAAGGATGAAGACTACCATACCTTTTATGGAATAACTCCACGAAAATCACTTGAAAAGGTTGAAAACTTGACCTTCAAAGCTTGTTTCCTTCACCTCCAATGGAGGTTTCTAGAGAGAGAACTTTTGAGAAGAGAAGGGAGGTTTGTATTTTGGATTTTGAAATAATGAGTTGTAAATGTGTTTTAATACTTTAGAAACCCTTAAAATATCTTAATAAAACAATAATAACCGTCCATTAACTAAACTAACTAAAAGAGGAATTTACTAAACCACCGTTACCTTGGCCGAGCTTGACAGCAACCACAGGTGCCATCCACAAAACCCCACCCACGGACCGTGCTGTCACTTCGTGGTTCGTGGCTGAAAATTGGTTTTGGGGGCCTTGACCTACGGAGGCCATCCACGGGGTGTGGATGGACCTACAGGGCATAGGTCCCCATCCGTAATTCACCCCAAATTTCCAGCTTTTTGGTTTTCTTGGGGTCTTGGGGTTTAGGCTTAGGGTCCTCCTCAAGGACCTCTTGGGTGGTCCTTGGGGCCTCGTACCTTGAATTTTAACCCCTAAAAGCCTCAACCTAAGATCGGGACAACATTATTCAACAAGCAACCCCTCAATAACTCAAAGATACACTAGTTAGGCTCTAATTTCACCTATTCATTTTACGGGTTGTTACACCTTTAATAATAGTTATCACTTCAACATAGATATGAAACCATTTGAGGCACTCTATGGGAGGGGATGTAGATCACCTATAGGATAGTTCAAGGCTAGCGATGTGAAACCTTTGGGGGTTGATTTGGTGAAGGATGCTCAAGATAAGGTGAGGAGTATTCAAGCTAAACTTTTAGCAGCCAAGAGTAGACAGAAGAAGTATGCAGACCATAAGGTAAGAGAAATTAATTTCACACTAGTGAGAATGTTCTTCTTAAGGTATCACCCATGAAAGCGGTGATGAGATTTGGTAATAAGTGCAAGCTAAGTTCGCGATACATTGGTCCCTTTGAGGTTCTTAAATGTGCAGGAACGGTAGCGTATAGATTGGTTTTACCTCCTAACCTATCGGGAGTTCATCCGGTATTTTATGGGTCCATGTTGAAGAGATATCATGGTGATGGGGATTACATCATTAAATGGAACTCAATTGTGCTAGACAAAGACCTCCAATAAGAGGAAGAACCGATTGCAATTCTTGATCGTGATGTGCGTCAGTTGAAGACCAGTTGAGGAAGCTACTTGGGAAACCGAGAGGGACATGTGAGACAAGTATCCCCAATTGTTCGTCGATTCAGGTACTACTCCATTCCTTCCTTAGCCTATTTTCCCCATGTTTGTCACTCGGGAATGAGTGATGGGTAAATTGGTATCTATTGTAACGACCGGTTTCCATCATTATAGAAAAGCCAACAGGGAAAATATTTTGGCCGAAAAACTTTTTCGTAGTAACTTGAAATTTCCCAACCTAGTCCAGATTTGAACAAAATCAGAGTCATTAAGGTGTAGGGAAATCTGGTAATAATCGAGTGATTTAATTATGATTTTGATTACATGAGTAGATCGATAAGTCATTAAGGAACTCGTACGACTTTACGGAATTGAATTCGGGCTAGTAGAACGCCCGAAATTGATCTTAGCGTGAATGTGTAGTTTCTGAGTGTCGTTGGTTGAAGGTGTGTTGTGAAATGGGGGTAATAAATTTATTAAAATTGCTCACTGTTTCGTGCAAACTGATTTGGCGAGGATTTCTGCCGCCAGGGCGAAGCCGCTGTAGCGGGGTGAGGTCCGCTGTGGCGGGCCAGACGCGACTTAAAGTCGTAAATAAACCCCAAAATTTTTTTATTCTGCAATTTTCGAATTAGAGAGCTAAGGAACGAACCCAGGTTTTTTCTTGACAGTTTCCACCCTTCTTGAGGCTAAAGGTAAGATTTTCACTCCCAAATCCGTTTTTGATCCGTGGAACGTAATCTAATGGGTAATTATCAGTGGGGAAGAGCTTTGATATGAGAATTATGGTGGGAAAAACCCTAATTTGGATATTGGGATCATAGGTATGAACTAGGGTTGATAGAATTGTTAGTAATTCGGGTAATTAGTGATTGTTTGTTGATTTCCGTGTTATTACGATTGTTTATTGTTTCCGTGGGTGAGGTTTCGTAGGACATCACTGAAACTGACCAATTTCGGCTTTTTTGGGGCAAAGTGGTAAATTCATGGGGTGGTTAAATGAGTTAGGGGACGGTTTATTTTGATTAATTAGAGTTATTTAAGATTTTTAAAAGTATCAAACACCCTTTTCAACTCATTATTCCCCAAACTCAAAATTAGAAACTACCCTCCTCTCCAAATATTCTCTCTCAAGAAACGACCATTGGACAAGAAGGAGTCAAGCTTTGAAGCTCAAGATTTTATCTTTCTCACTGAATTTTCGTGGAGTTTCTTCCATAAAGGTATGGTAGTCTTCATCCTTGATTAAGTTTCATTCAAGGAGCCCTCTCAAAAGATGATTTCAAGTTTCCAAAATCCCCCCAAAAGGTAGGGTTTCAATCTAAGCATGGGTTCAATTCCAAAACGTTTTCAAAGGTTTATATGTGATGAATTATGAATGGATTGCTGAATTAATGATGAATTATGATGAATTTTCCCTATGGACCCATGTTTCCCCCAAAATACTAAATTGGAAGTTTGTGATTTGGGTTGATTGATCATGAAAGTATGTTGAACTTTTTATGTGTATATTGAATTAGTTATTGAATCATGTTATGCCTTTTATCTAGTGTAGTATTCCAGATGTTTGGGTTGAGATTGATTCATAGTCTTGGAAGGCAATTTCATGAAGGATTTATGTATGATCATGATGTGAAGTATATGCATGTGAATTCAATGAAAGTATTATGATCATGTTTAGAATTTAATTGTGTTATGATTAAAATCTTATTCTCAAATAACATTCATGAATGATGAATGATGATGATAGAATGTGAAGGGTTACTTCAATGTAATGTGCACCTTGAATTGGTAGGCTTAGGAATCATCTTCTTATATAAATGTAAGTAGTGAGAATGTTGTATGTTAAATTGGTAGGCTTAGGCATCCTTTTCTTGAATAAATGAAAGTAATGAGAATGTTGTATCTTGAATTGGTAGGCTTAGGCATCCTCTTCTTATATAAAAGAAAGTATTGTTTATTGTTGTACCTTGAATTGGTAGGCTTAGGAATCCTCTTCTTGTGTAATGAATGTGTCTTGACTTAATGATTATGAATCAATATGCCTATGGAATTCCTTTCATAAATGAACTAATGTAATAAAGACTCTTGAATCGATAGGCCTATGGCATTCCTTTCCTAATAAGTCAATGAACTAATGTACCATGAATCTATAGGACTATGGCGGTCCTTTCATGTGTATAATAATGTAATGATGAACCATGAATCGATAGGCTTATGACATTTCCTTCATGAGGATTCAAGAGCTATCCTAATAATGTACCATGAATCAATAGGCTTATGGCATTCCTTTCATGTGTAATGATGTACCTTGGGTCGATAGGCCAATCACATTCCTCTCAAGTACAATAATGTAATGTGAATGAACTATTCTACGGGATTGCAGGCTAAGTACCAAGTGGATACAGTAAGATGGAAGCTCTCCCTACGTTAGGCTTGGGTTTCAATGAACATCTTTCTTATCCCATAACTATGTTCCCGCATAGGTTATTAGCTAGTGGATTCACCTAAGCTAAAATGTTACCGGTCCTACCTTAGGCAAGTAGACCAACCCTTTACGGCATGGGATAGACACTGGATTCCATGTTAAGCTCACATGGTCTATGTCGGTTAATGCTTATTCCCATTATGTGAGATACATGCTATGGCTACTGGAGAGGTTCTATGAAGTGTGGGTGGTAGTATGAGATGTTATCCATGCATTGCACGAGTAGGCTTTAAGAGGCTATGGTGTGATTCTCCAATGTTTTAATGTCTAATGAACGAATGTGCTCTTAATGAAGCTAATGAAGAATGTTGACTTAAATGCTTAAAGTAATGATACATGCTTTATTTGGATTGTAATATGAGTTACTTCCTTGTCATGACTTATGAAATGTTTATGTTCCTTATGCATGAGTATATTTTAAGGATGACAAGGAGGAATGGTAAGTTCACTTTTTGTGGACTTAAAGTGGCACTTAGTGTGGATGGTGGTATGAAACGTTGTTCATACATTGCACAAAGTATAGCTTAGGGTTACTTAAGGTGAAAGCTATAATGTGATGAAATGGCTTATATGTTGATTATGTTTGTACCTTATGCCTCTTATACTTTTGTTCATGAAGTTTTCTCAAAATTGGCATATAGCATGATGTTCAAATAAAATGTCCTTTTTAAGCATGGTTTTTGCATGGCTATCATACTTAGTACATGAAATGTGCTAACCCATATTCTTTTATTTTTCTACAAAGTATAGGTTCCAGCAAGTGAGTTGAGTTCTTCTAGTTCAAGCTGCGATTGATTTCTCTCCCTAGCTTGTGGTATGTCCTCATGAATCCGAGGACAAGTGCTTTTGATGTTTCATATCTTTCATTGTAACAGACTCTTTTTAGACTTTTTATTGTACAGGGCCGTGACCATACCTTTGATTCAATGATGTTTTTAGATGGCCATGTGAGACAAGTAGACTTCCGCTGTTTTAAATGATTTTCGATTGTATGGATCTAAGAAAAGTTTTTAAATTCCGCACTATTTCTATTATCTTATGTGATGACATTCTATGAGTCTTGTATGAGACTTTTCGGAGTCTTGTACGCCATGTCACGTTTGGGGTGTAGGCTCAGGTCGTGACAAATATGGTATCAGAGCACAAGATTTTGGGATGGTTTTTGGAATTGATGTCTCATATGCCATGTCGAGTAGAGTCTTGTTCATAGTGTGAAGCGTGCCACATTTATGAATGAGAGGCTATAAGATGTTAGGAAGTTATTCTTCTTTCATTACTCTTTTAAGTCGTGCCATAGAGTTTAGATCTATAAAAGTCCTTTTCCAAACTATTCTCTTGTGTTTATAGGATATGAATATAAGAAGGGAAAACACAAGAATGATGGAAGAGGAAAATGTGAATAAGGGAGTTCCTCCCCAAGGTCCTCAAGGTGACCAAGTTTCTCAAGACAATCAAGTTTCGGTTGATCCTCCGGCTATGTCCAATGAAGAAGTTAGGTCGGCTCTTTTGATGATGGCTCAAGCCGTAACTACTCAAGCCCAAGCTATGACGGCTAAAGCCACTAGGGGTGTTGAGACTCATGTGAACCCTATTGTGAGTATTGTGGCTTCTAGGTTGAGGGACTTTGTAAGGATAAATCCTTCAGTGTTTCTTGGTTCCAAGGTGGGAGAGAATCCCCAAGAGTTTGTGGATGAGGTGTATAAGGTAGTCAATGCTATGTGGGTGATTTCTATAGATAAAGTGGAACTAGCCGCTTATCAATTGAAGGATGTTACCCAAGTTTGGTTCACTCAATGGAAGAGCAATAGGCCGGTTGGAGTGGGTCCTATAGATTGGGAGGTGTTTAAGAAAGCCTTCCTTGATAGGCTCTTTCCCCATGAGAAGAGGGAAGCTAAGGTGGAGGAGTTTATCAACCTTAGGCAAGGTAGCATGAGTGTGCAAGAGTACTCCTTGAAATTTACCCTATTGTCTAAGTATGCTCCATCTTTGGTGTCTAACCCAAGGGATGAGATAAGTAGGTATGTGATAGGTGTGTCCGACCTAGTTGAGAAAGAATGCCTATCACGACCCAGGGTTACCCCCTAGACGTAACATGGCGTACTCGACGCCGAAGAGGTCTAATACAAGCCCTTAGCTTCATCATAACATACGATCATAGAAAAGTAGGGGAAATTTAAAACTTTCTTTAAAACATTCTATCAAATATATTTTATAAAAACAGAAGTCTTTACTAAGTCTATGTCTCAAAACCATCTATGACTAACATGAATACAAGTCTTGGGACGCAGCCCATATAAAGTCTAAAACATAAGAAATGACATAAAAGGAACACAGTGGGTTCATCCTCGAAACTATGAGGACTCACCAATTCTTCAAGTCTTCAAATGCCTTAGAAACCTAGCCTCCAAAGCAACTCAATCTTCAACACCCTACATTTGATTAGAATGTAGGCAATATGCGTTAGTACAAAATGTACCAAGTATGAAAGCTAACATACCAATATAAAACATAATCATAAGAGATAATAACATATTCATAACATAACTCCAATAAAGGATCATAACATCACAAGTCAACATAAGACATTCATAATTTCATACTTCAACCATTAGTCTTTCATATTCAAGGGAGCTACTTCACAAGCCACCTCCAAGCGTACTTGTGCAAGGCAAGGATAGCATCCCATAATACTACCTAAGCTAAGTACCTTTCTTTGGTCATTTTTGGTCATAGTCCACTTTCATAGTCAAGACCTAGGTTTTCATGTGATAAGAGCACTACACTCCTAAGTAACCTCAAGGCACACTTATGCAATGCATGTGGGGCATCCCATAATACCACACACACTAAGCATATCTTGAAGTCACCTTATCCATATTTATCATTTCTAGGTGTCACTATTGACCTACTACATATTGACAAGGAACTATTAACTTAAGTCAATCATATCATGGAAGGCAACTATAGCAACAATCCAAGCTAGGCATACATCACATAAGAGGACACTTCATAAGTAGCTTCAAGTCATACTTGTGCCATGTATGAATGGCATCCCATACTACCACCCACACTAAGCACTCCTTTAGGCTAACTTACTCAATGCTTACTATTCATCATTCTAGACTATCAAAGAATAGCATACTACTATGCTAGACCTAACTACCATGGAAAACACCTTATCATGCAATCCAAGTTACTCTAGGAAGGATACAAGTATTCCAACCTAGCTACCATGCACCCATTCACCATGATGTAAGCTAACCTTAGGGGAGTATGAATCCTCAACCTAGACTATCCTTAGGAGAGTATGGTGTGTCAATACTAAGCTACCATGAAATGGTCTTGGCCTAACCAAGTCAAGCTACCATGAAGGCATTCTAACACTGCTAGTTCAAGCTACCCATAGGACAATATAGATCCTCAATCCTAGGCTACCATTCCTATACTAATGCAAGCTACCAAGAAAAGCATCCTACCAATGCTAATTCAAGCCAACCTTAGGAGAGCTTAATTCCTTAATCCCAAGATACCATGAGATCTACCATCCCAAGCTACATAATTCAACTATACATGAAGGAATCATAAGGCTCAACTTCAAGCTATTTTATTCTAACAAGCGTGATTCATTTTTGGTAATTAGCCTTTTAATCTAGAATCATTCTATGTGAGAAGACCTTTCACATTCTACATACATACAAGCTATCTCATCATATTAGACTTACTCTTTAATCCCTAGTGATCAACATTATGACTTCAAGCCCTACCTTCAAGATTTACACCACAATCAACATACTAGTCTAGGTCACAATACATACTAGTCACAAGCCTTAGTAATAGGTAAATTCTAAGCCTAACATATCATAAAGTCCCGATTTCAGTCATCTCAATTCATGTTCTAACAAACATGCATAATCCTAGTTCAATTCATGATTTCATATTCCCATGCTTGGATAAGTTCTATACATGATAATAACTCAAGAGAATCTAACAAGAATCATAAATTTCTCATCCAAAAGCATAAACCCACATACTTTGAGAATTAGGGTCAACCAAGGAATTCATATAAAATCTTCATAATATCATGAATCAATACTAAATTAATCATATATGAGTAGTATCCAACACTTTGGAATCATACCCACCTAAAACTCATACATTGGAAGTAACCCTAGCTTAGATTGGGGTTTCTTTCTTCACAAAATATTGGAGATTTCTATGGGAATCTATGGGTGGAAGAACCCATATATGAAAAGCTAAACATACCTTTAATCAAATCCCTCAACAATGGTGCCTTTGTTCTTGACCTTAGCTTCAACCCTAGTTTCTTCTTTAATGGAGGTTCTTCTTAGAGAGAGAAATATTTGAGAGAGGAGGGATTTGGGTTTTCTTAAATTTCTAGGGAGAATGAATTAATTCAAGTGAACTTAGGTCTAATAAGCTTATATAGTTGCTAGGGAAGCAATAGAATAAATTAGCTAGTGGATCCACCTAAGCTAAAATATTACCGGTCCTACCTTAGGCAAGTAAACCAATCCTTTACGGTGTGGGATAGACACCAGATTCCATATTAAGCTCACATGGTCTATGCTGGTTAATGCTTATTCCCATCATGTGGGATACGTGTTATGGCTACTTGAGAGCTTCTATGAAGGGTGGGTGGTAGTATGGGATGACATCCATGCATTGTACGAGTAGGCTTTGAGAGGCTATGGTGTGATTCTCCAATGTCTTAATGTCTAATGAACGAATGTGCTCTTAATGAAGCTAATGAAAAATGTTGACTTAAATGCTTAATGTAATGATGCATGCTTTACTTGAATTGTATTATGAGTTACTTCCTTGTCATGACTTATGAAATGCTTATGTTCCTTATGTATGAGTATTGTTTAAGGATGAAAAAGAGGAATGGTAAGTTCACTTTTGGTGGCCTTAAAGTGGTACTTAGTGTGGATGGTGTTATGGGATGCTATTTATACATTGCACAAAGTATAGGTTAGGGTTACTTAAGGTGAAAGCTCTAATGTGATGAAATGGCTTATATGTTGATTATGTTTATACCTTATGCCTCTTATACTTATGGTCATGAATTTTCTCAAAATTGGCATATAGCATGATTTTCAAATAAAATGTCCTTTTTAAGCATGGTGTTTGCATGGCTATCATACTTAGTACATTAAATGTGCTAACCCATATTCTTCTATTTTTCCACAAAGTGTAGGTTCCGGCAAGTGAGTTGAGTTCTTCTAGTTCAAGCTTGGATTGATTTCCCTCCCTAGCTTGTGGTATGTCCGCATGGATTAGAGGACAAGTGCTTTTGATGTTTCATTGTAACAGACTCTTTTTAGACTTTCTATTGTAAAGGGCCATGACCCTATTTTTGATTCAAAGATGGATTTAGATGGCCATGTGAAACAAGTAGACTTCCACTATTTTAAATGATTTTTGATTGTATGGATTTAAAGAAAAGTTTTTAAATTCTGCACTATTTCTATTATCTTATGTGATGACATGCTATGAGGCTTGTATGAGACATTTCAGAGTCTTCTACGCCGTGTCACGTCAGGGGTGTAGGCTCGAGTCGTGACATTTGTAGACCAAGAACAAGCGGAACGAATCCGGAAAGGGAAGGATCAAGTTTCTTAAGGGTTTCAAGCTTGTTTCGAGGTAGGTGATGGCTGTGATTCTATGATTGTGTGATGTATGTTTATTCTTGCTTCATTATGATACATGTATGTATGCGAATGTTGCATTATTGATCACATTAATTTTAAATGAGGATATATGAATGATGAATGCCATGAATCATGACTTGTTTGTATGATTATGAAAAATATACTTGTGATTGTGATTGTGGCTTGTTGAATGGATCGGGTGTTGCGTTCCGACACACTAACTTGGATCGGTTGCCACGTTTCGGCATAATTATGGTATCGGTTGGCACGTTCAGGCATAAACATTGGATTGAGTACCACGTTCCGGTATGCTAACAATTTGGGTTTGGGTTCCATGAGAGGACCAATGATTTGATAAAATTATGTATCTTGAGAAATGTGAAACTGTACCTTGTTTGTAAATGTTGATAACATTGTATATGTTCAATATATGCATGTGATTATATTATTGTAATGGCTTATGTATGTTGCACTTAATGGGATAGTCGTGTGATCTTACCAGTACACTGTGGTTGTGTACTGATACTTTACTTTCTCTTTCTTTGTTGAGTACAGGGAATCTTCATGCGGCTATTGACATACCTCATTTAGAAGATCAGTGATCGCCCATAGAATTCAAGGGTGAGCCAGTTCTTCCTGGCTGCCATGAGTTCTCCTTTCGTCTATGTCCACATTTCAGACTTATACTTTCTAGTTAGTTGTTAGTTCATTAATTTGCGGTTGTAACCCTTCCTGTTTAGACTTTGGTTCATTGTTAGATGTTTTGGTACATTGACTTTCAGGTTCTAGGCATTACTTCCGCAATGTTAGTTTATTATTATTAGACTTTTGTTTGGAGTTTATGGGAACTATATTTCTTTCCTTAGCATTTAACTTGCTTTCGTAACTTAAATGCCTTAGTATTTTGATTAAGTTGATTATCTAACTAGTATAAATGATTCTCCCACCGGAGGGTTATTGTGGGTGTCAATCATGATGGTCTGGGTCGTGACAACAACGAGTCCAAAACACAAACTTGGAATTACCTATATACACACCTTTGTTTTCCATAATTTCCATTATTCCCTACCATTTCAAAATATTTCCAAAATCTCTTATTTTTCCCTAATTCTTAAGTCAGCCGGATACATAAGTGTCCAACCTTACCTAAGTTTCCCCTTCCTTTTTTCACTCCTTTAATCTCTCCCTAATTTTACTCCACAATCTTATCAGTAACAATTTCATCTCAATTTAAATTGTAAAAGGATTCTCTCTCCAGTCAACCAAATTCAAATCAATTAATTGCTAAATTTTCGTCTTCTTTGTTGTCGTCTTCTCCACTGTCATCTTCTTAAAAAAAAATTCATCCTTATTTTCTGATATGGATCACGCTCCTTCAAAAAAAGGGGTAGAAACGTTTTGTCTACAATTTCTCGATCTACTCTATCCAAGATAATGTTTTTTTTTATTTCTATGATTTTTTGATGTTCAATCTTGCATCTAGTAGCTGATTCAAATGCATGATACATTGCTGGAAAAAGGGTAGAAAAGTTTCATCTACAATTTCTTGACTCACTCTACCCAAGGTAACAATTTTTATTCTATTTCTATGCTATTTTTTATGTTCAATATTGCATCTAATACTTGATTCAAATGCATGATACATTACTGAAAAAGTAATTTTATTGTATTGCAACATATAATATTCATATTTAAGGTATTGATACATAACAATAATGTTGTTGAATCAAGTTCTTTAATGTATCATCAATCTTATTCAAATGTAAGTTTTATAAAATTTTGTTTTAAAGGATATGTTCAATTCATTTTTATAATGTATCTTCTACATTTTGTAAGGATTGTGGATTGTTTGCAGTTGTGTTTGCTGAATTTCTTAGCGATGAAATTCAAATTCCATCTAATGGTTTCTGATTCGATTATCTCCGCTCAAGATATGCATCTTTTCTATGAAAATACAACATTGAAAAGGCTGAAGCAGGATATGTTAGTGATAATGACGATCCATCAAAGCCTAAGGGTCATTTCACACTACTACACCATGAAGATTTAGTTAATCTGGAATAGTTATAGTGTATCAATGGATACACACTGTTTTTTAGTTTGTATTGTTTTCAAGATACATTAACTTAAGTGTTGGAGCGTTTCTCTAAAAACTTGTTTTGTTTGACTGTTATATCAATCTATTTTGTTCCGTTAATCTCAGAATGTATATTTATCTATATTTTTTTTTAATTGTAATTATAATGTGTGTGGTAAACAACACAAATTAGAATAATTTAAAAATTATTTGAATCAACCTATCTTCATGAATTAAAGTATCACACATTTTTATCGTTCATGATATTATTGATACACTTAATTTATAACACTTGTAATGTACATTTATTACCTGTATAATGTTCATAATTTAGTGTATCAAATACATTTTCTAGATTTTATGTTATATATGATACATTAAAGACAAGTTTTTTACAATCATGATGTATCAGATATATTATTTATCAAAATTCAACAAAACCATTCATTACATGTACATTCTATCAGATTTACAAAAGTTAATAATTTAACAGTGTTATTAAATCATCATCAATCACAAATGAATACAAATCTGAACAAATTTTTATTTCATAATAGCAACATTTCAGTATATTGTATCGGAAATACATAAAAACACAATACATTGAAGTGTATATACTGTTATAGTGGAAAAATTATTGAGTTGAAAATTATAAAACTGAAACATCAATGTATTCTAAAAAGTCCGTGAGGGGGTGGAAACCCGACCTAGCGGAGCGTTTGATCTTTATTAGTTGGGGTATTATCTTAATAGGCTATTTTTCTAGTAAGTAATGATTATTCACCATTTACAATCATCTTTAGGAAATAAGTACAAGTCCGTCTGTTGTGACCGTCTTGCCCACAACGTTAACAACAATTTATGTTTGTTGTTAGCTTTTCATCTACATTTTTCTTCCTTCATTTTCTTAGTCGTCCAGGCATCTTCTTGCATCTCGATGGCAACACAATTTCTTTCAAAATAGACTCATGAATTGACCAATACATATCAACAATTATACTAGATACCTTACAAAACGGCTACTAACTCACGTATTTGTCATAAATATTATACAAGAAGGCACAACAAAATAACAAGATACATGTCCATCTATATTGTACACACTTGAATAACTGTGTCTTATACATAGAAAAAACTGACACAATTCATAAAATTAAGTTATCACAACACTCCCCTATAGAACGATACATTTACAACTTACATCAAATTTATCTGATACATTATTGAAAATACATCAGGAAATTCATATCACAAAACCCAACACGTACATGGCAAGCTTATGATTATTTAATGTATCTAATAAAAAAGTATTTAATGTATCAACTAACAACAAATAATGTATATTTACCAATTTATTCATATACAAAATAATTTATCACAAACAAATCACTATATGATCTTATTTTTTTCAAACTTAAAACACATGTATCTGATAAATTATACTAAATGCACATTGCAATTCAAATCACAAATACAAACATATACAAAACATGTACCTGATACAAAATATATAATGTATAAACCTACAACACATAATGTATCCGTACTATTTTATCCATATACAACACATAATGTAGCAGACGAATTGATTACACAACACAATACTACAAAATCACAAACCTTTTTTTTGTCTGATCTTTAACTCGAAAATTGAAATTATGCTTTATTTTGTATTTTTCCATTACAACCACCAAAATTGTTTTATCCTTATACAGTTGCTTCACTTTCACTTCGATATCGTTCATATCTAACCTCAGTTTCCCCGACTCCTGAATGCCTCAATAAGATGGAAATAATCATTATGAATCTTATCAATTTTGGATAGTGGAAAAAATACAGATATACCAAGAACAGGGAGAAGAAATTAGAGATTCCATCACTTTTGTAACCTTCATAACTCACCTCGTTCACCCAAATTTTTGAATGCCTCAACAAAATCGATATATTCATCTTGTATCAGCAATTTTTTTGATTTTTTTGAAATTATCACTTTTTTGACATTAATAGTCGTTCAATGAAGAAGATGTAAATTTGAAATTTGATATTTGCGAATTTGTTACCTATTGGGATATGGACCGATAAGAATCAGTTAGGCGTTAATCAAGGAAATTAAAATAAGTAAAAATAAATTTAGGTGCGTTAATCAAGGAAATTAAAATAAATAATTTTTTTTTTACCTGATTTGTTCCTTTTTAAGCACAAGTTGTTTACAATGTATTAGATATAATGTATCCGGACGGTAGGTATGTATCCGACTGCCGCCTTTTTTAAAGGATTTTTGTAAATTGATAATTAGTAGGGATATGATGTAGTTTAGAACTTACACTATGTGATTCCTATAATTTATACTAATTTTTTTTTAAACAAGTTGAAGCTTAAATAAGAGCCGGTTTGGCATTACTATTGCGAGGTCTAAAATATTTATTTTGAGTAAAAAATATTTATTTCAGAAAAATTAGATTTTTGACTAATTAGTAAAACTGCTTTTAAATGGAAACATAAGCAATTTTTCTGTTGTTGGCAAGAAAATGAAATTTTCTTCTTTTTAAAAAACGCAAAAGCAGAAACAGAAAATCATTTATTTCAAGATCAAAATATCTCTACCATATATACATATTTTATCTATATATCTCTTACATTTATATATTTCTTTTTGTGATGAATTTTTCATATATAGTGATTTAATTCGTGAAATGATTTTTAAATTTATTTTCTTGATTTTTAATTCTATTTAAATCATCATGTTAATATTATATCAATATTTAATATATATTTTTATTCATCTATTCATAATATTGATTGAAAAATTGAATATGTACATTATAATTTAATAAAAAATAAATTGTTAATAAAAGAATTATAATAAATATTTTGTCATGATCCAAAAATAGACGTGGCATCTTATCCCACCAAGACAAATCAACCTAAAATTCAAAACATGACGATAGAAACGCGGAAATTAAAATATTAATGTTTTAAATGCGCGTAACTTATTCAAACTCATAAATACCCCCAAAACTTGGTTGTCAGGTGTACAAGTCACTAACCTCTCAAGTCTCCACAGAAAAGCTTCGAACGAGATAGCGAAGAAGACTACCACACAGATTCGGGCTAGTAACCTACACAAGTGTAAAAGCAAGAGGTGAGTACCAAACAATACGGTACTCCACAAGAAAACAAGTCACAAGATAAAGAAAAATAGGATATGAGTACTCATTTCATCCCAATAGAAAAACTACAACCTGCATAGAAATCACTCCAACCTAATAGTTTCACAATACACAGTTCACAATGCTTAACAATTACAATCCAATGATCACAGTTCAACAACCAACAAGTATCAATTATGACAATCACCAGTATCAAGTAGATTAATCACAATTATCAAGTAGATCAATCACAAGTATCAAGTAGATCAATCACAAGCATCAAGTAAATCAATATCAAGTTCATCATATCACAATAATCAAACACTTGCCCGAACAATTTCCCTTTGACACAATATTACTAGTCAGAACTATTTCCTTTCGGATTTACATCACATCGCTAACCGGAACTATTTTCCTTCGACTTTATATATCATATCACCAGTCGGAAGCATTTTCACTTCGACTTTATATCAGATCATTGACTGGAACCATTTTCATTTGATTTTATATCATATTACTAGCCGGATTCATTTTCCTTCGACTTTATATCACATCACTAGTTGGAATCATTTCCCTTCGGCTTTCTATCATATCACTAGCCGGAACCATTTCCCTTTGGCTTTATATCACATCACTAGCCGGAATCATTTCCCTTCGGGATAATAACACGTGTTTCGTCATGATGCAATATAATTAATACAAACAAGAAATTTCACACCGTAAGAAAGAGACAACAATTTAAGCAATTTAGGTCCACAATAATGCTGCTATCAAAGCACTTCATCAATAAACCAAAGTAGGGTCCACAACAAGGCAATTCACGAAGTATGATTATGGACACGTTGCCTTTTCCATTAATTCCCCTTTTATTCATTAATATAAAAAATAATTGAACCCAACACATCATTCATATTACTCCCCAACACATACAATAAAGGAAACCATATAATTCTACAAATTTTTACAAGGTATAGAAGATCACTTGCATCAAATCAAGCACAAAAATACTCCGTAACTTGAGTCTTTCCTCTTCGTATGATATCTGAATCAAAGCAATCTAACTAAATAAGGATTCACAATAAGATTTAAGAACTAACAACACTCATAACAATGATTTGAGAGACGGACCAAATTGGCCCAAAAACCCATTTCCAAAAATGAGGGATATTTCTGAAAATTTATATAAAACAACGTTATCCAAAAGTTTTGGAACTCAATAGTTAAAATCTCATTGGAAAACGAGTTGAAATCATTCTCAAAACTCTAATTTACTTGAAACACAAGTTCATGAGAAAAATCCTCAGTATTCATATCCGAAATTCCGACCTGAATCTGTAATATGTTTTGAAAACTATCTTATCCATACTTAGGGAAGTTCAAATATGAAATTTGATCAAAATCCGAGTTAAAATCGACTTTGAAATTCTCAATTTATCAAACTTCAACTTTACCGGGAAAAAAATAAAATTCTCATGCCTATATGATAACGTTCAAATATACTTCTTGAAAAGAAATATAAATGATCGTATGCAATATATTTACCCAACTATGAGTCGGGGTCGATCCCACAGAGAATATGGAAGAATATTATCAATAGCAAATATTTAACTCGATAGTCGTAAT
>JAJOOO010019898.1:0-24128 GCA_029582685.1 Solanum piurae
TCTGTAACAAGCTAGGTACATATGATTTGTATGCACCAGCTTGAGGGGAGTGTTAGAATAGAAATAAGTATTTCCTACTTAGAATAGGAATAGGAATAAGAAAAAGAATCCTAGTTGGAAAAGGATTCCAATGTAGTGTCTATAAATAGGGTATAAATATGGTCTCAATGTAACAATTTAGATACACACTTCAATAATATTTTTCTCATATATTTCTCACCTGATCAATGAAAGTGGATGCACAATCTTGGATACCAGGGCTCAAGTTCCAGCAGAAAAAAAAGCCTAGGTGATCTTTCCGTCGGCCTAAATCTTGATGGCAGAGTTAGAGCCCGTTTGGATTGGCTGAATTTAAGCTCCAAGTGTTGAAAAACACTTTTTAGGTGTGGGAACATAATTTATATTGGATAAAAATTATTTTTTATGATGAAAAAGTTAACAGATTAATTAAAGCAAAACAATTATTAAGCTAAAATAAGTCAAAAGCAATAAGTTGGACAACCCAACGTATTTGCTTTTGGTTTAAAAACACTTAAGTTAAAAGCTACTTTGAATTTTGCTGAACACTCCAAACAGTTCAAAAGAACTTAAAAGCAACTTATATGTCCATTCAAACAGTCTCTTACTTGATACCAGTGCTGGTGAGCGCTAGCAGGTACCCTATAGAATAGTCGAGATTCTAGAGTGCACTATCTCTGATTCCAACAGCACCGTTATCAAGGGAAAAAAGAAGAAGAATTTCCTTCAGCGTTGAACTTTTTGACCATATTTGATGTTATCAACTAGGATTAAGAACCACTTGAGAAACTGAGCCTGTGATGGCCGTTGTGGGCAAGAAGAAGAGGAGAATAGGGGGGAGATAGTGCTTTCGTGAAGTAGGAGGCATAATCAGAAATCTCTGTTACCTAAAACTCAATAGAGAAGTTCTTTAGTGAGGTCTAAGTAATTGCATAATTATCAGATTCCTCTCTATGCTTGATTCACAAGGTCTTTCGGCTACCTATATTATGTCGCTTAAACCTTGTTTTGGTACAATTTTCACGTCTATGTGATGCATCAAATCCATTTGTTGATTGACATAGTTATGAGATTGTTGAGTTCTTGCCTTCTATATTCCACTGTTGGTTTAAGTTATTTTCTTTATTAATGTACTTTTTTCTTTAAGTTTTAGAAGAAAGGAAAAAAAAATCTTTTCTCATCGACCACTACATGTCTTTGTGTCCTTGTAAAGTTTTGGGTTAAAATTTGTACGCTGCTCCAGATGTTTTGTGTTGCATGACCTTCCTCAACTGTTGGTACATTCTCAAAGCTCTATTCCATTTATGGACTTGGTTGACATTTCTACCGAATCTGCCAATTCTTGTTCTTATGAAGAGGACAACATTTCCTAGTAGTTCTGAATTTTTTTTGAGGCTGAAAAAAAATAAAATCAGAACTACTAGGAGCACCAAAGATATAAAGAATGTTATCTTAAGGGGGCAGTAGGGCTGGCAAGGAGGTCATCTGGTAAGAACACTAATTTAGTCTTATGCAATTAGTGAGGGGTTTGTGTTTGTGTGCTTCCGTTTATTTGGATAATTTGTTTTAATGCTTTAATGATGCATAAATTGAGAGAGTTATGTGCTTCAGTTATAAGTAGAAGTTCAAAATTAAATAGCGAATGTATTTAATTCTCGCTTTTACTGCCTAGCCTTGTCAGTTTTGGCCATCTCAAACTGCCATGTTCCTTGTAGCTTCCTAGCAACAGCAGCAACTACGCGACAAACCCAAACAAGTTGTAGCTCTCTAACAGATGAACTGTTTTAGATTTGGTTGCCTCCACCATATGGCTTTAATGCCATAAGGCTTTTTGCTTCTCTGTTGAACGTTCTCCTAAACATTTGTTTGTTACCCACTAAATGCTACTGAAATCCATGTTGTTTAATAAGGGTAATTGGTGATAGTTGCTAGGTTTTGTGAATTCATCCAACAGGGAAATGCTCAAAGACCAGAAGTGCGTGTTGTGACGTGGAATAATGATGAGCTCGCTACCGATGCTCTCCCTGTACATGGCTTTGAGCATTACAAGGCGAAAGATTATTCACTTGCTCATGCTCCATTCTCGGGTAATCATTCAGTGTTTATAAGTTTTCATCACTCTGTATTCATTTCGTGCACTTAATAGATTTTTTACGAGTCAATATAACATAACCAAATGATATAGGTAGCAGCTATGCAGGGGGTCAATGGGCTGCTGGTGATGAACCCTTGTACTACATTGTGTCCCCAAAAGATGTGATTATTGCGAAGCCAAGGTTGGTAAAACCTATCTCTAACTATCTTCATATGTCAATTCCTATGTGATTATGCATATATGCACCAAGCAAAGTGAGGTTCTTTTATGTTCTTTTGCCACATATGCTCTGGTTTCTGTTTCTTTTACCAGGATTGATCTGTTCTGAACAATTAGTGCCCGGTTTTGTCCTTTTATTTCAAGTGTAACCTATCATTCATGATGCGTATATTATGTGTTGGATAGCGGCATTTTGGTGATCTGTTTTTAAATTTTACAAGTTAAAGTTCGGTGATTTCAGGAAGGCATCCAAGTAACACCTAATATTATTGTAATTCAAGATTCCAAGCATATTCATATACCAAGAAATGGTGGAACATGACACCCTCTTGTATATGGTGGACTATTTGGAGGGAAAGAAACAAGAGGTGTATGGAAAATACTGCAGAATCAGTACAAAAGATCAAATGGCGTTGTATGAAGACCTTCTATTTTTGGTGTAACGAGGAGGGTATAGAGGATGCTGGACAGATTTTAAATTTTTTCTCTTCTTTATAAGTTTAGTAGCAATTTCTTGAGTTGGTCTTTCTTGGGTCACTGATGTAAATCTTTTTGATGGTTGCCAGCATACCCTCATTGCTGAGGAATACAACTTTACTTTATCAAAAAAAAAAAAAAAAGTCTTACACTGGAGCTATAATAGGCTGCAAAGGTGTAAAGCAGAGAGAATATATAAATAAAGCAGCAGCATATTAAACTGAATTAGGAAGGAGGGAGGGTGGGTGGTTTGGGAAAAACTAGTGAAGGAGGAGGAGGAGGAGGAAGAGGACGAAGAAAGCTTGAACTTGAGAACAGAGAAGCGTAGTAGTGGAAGAAGATAACCTGAATCAGAAGCATGGTAGCAGCCAAGCAGAAAAGTAGGGATAAGGTGGTGAATAGAAGAGCCAAACAAAGTTTCATTTGGTATGGAAATGTAGGACATTCCTGCAAAAGGGAGGATACACGTTCTCAGAAATTAAAAAATAATACATTAATCAGAAAAATGTATTATACATGTCTAGGCATGTCCATGTCCTTAAAGTGTCTGATCCCATTAAGGACTTCAATTTGATACCAAAAAAAGTAACTCAATACCTATGTCTCTAGCCTGCAGAGATGGATGTTGAATTTCCATTCAGTAACATCTATCTATCCAACAAATTTTATTTTAACAATCAAAAAACATCTATCTATCCAAAGAATGGCACTCCCTTATGTTTAGATACAGGAATGCTGATTGACAAAAAATATTAATTTTACTTCCATGGTTGATTGTTAGGGACACAGAAGATCATATTAATTGGCTTCTCCAGCATGGATGGCATGAGAAAGCTTTAGAAGCAGTTGAGGCCAATCAGGGAAGGAGTGAGCTTGTTGATGAGGTATTTTGTTTGAATGTGGTTTATCTTGATTTTTTCATTAAACCGATATAATTTTCATATATGATCAGCTTAATATAGGTTAATTTGTTGCTATGATGCTCAACAACTTCTATATGTGTCTTTTATATATAAAGGATGGGGAAGGGCTAGAGCGAAGGTTTGCGAGCTATTGCATAGGAGCGGGGGTTTAACCCTGTGCGCAGCCAAAGGGTAGCGGCTGCGGGTTGCCCTTGTCTTAAAAAAAGAGAAGGGCTAGATCGAAACTTTCTGTGATCATGCCTTGCTTGCATTTCTATGTCAACTATTTAAAAATATTTCTGACTTGACTTCCTATGTGATGTACTGACCTGCAGGCCTTGTTATCAGTGGGATTCTCTCTATTTTTTTTGTAATAACATAAAATCTTCTCGCCTTTTTAGTGCTTCAGAGACTATCCTTTTTACTCTGCATGTACAATTGTACACTCTACCCTCCCCTGACTCCACTTAGTGGGATTTGATTGGGTATGTTGTATGTACTTTCCATTTATATGCACATGTCATTTTCTAATTCTATGTGTATAGGAAGTGTATGGAGACGTATTTTTTTGATTACTGAGAAATCGGGGGCCTAGTGACGCAAGATTCAAAATTTGGTTGTCAATGGGCCAACCCCTCTACTCTTCTCCACTTAAATACCAAGCTTTTGTCTGCAGTAGGATTCGACCCCCTGACATGCGCCTAACTCTCACCTGCACTCTTACAACTAGACCAAAGCCCTAGGGGGTTGCAATAAGTCGCTAGTCAAAGGTTTAGAGCTATCGCTGGCCGTATGGATTAGGAAGAGACATTAAGTTTTGGTCTTTCTTAATTCACTCACAATGTCGCTTCTTTGTTTCTCCCGTTTCCAACTGACAACTAGGCCAAGATGGCCAAATTTGGTTACCAAATAATAGTTCCATGACCCAAATCATGCAAAGAGAAGCCCGGTATTTAAGTGGAAAAGGGTAGAGGGGCGGGCCCATTATCCACCGAGTTTAGAAGGTTGTGATTGGTCCAAAGGGCGGGTCACATACGGAATTCTCGGTTATCAAAAAAAAATAAAAAAAATAAAAAATATAGTTCCATGATATTCCTTTGTAGTCCATACTCAAAATCAGTTTGTTAGTAATGGAGTCTTGCTCTTTTACTCCTTGCACCACAAACGAAAACATTTTATAGTTGTTAAGAATGTGTTTCTGCACTATCCAGTGGCATCTCTATGACCATCTTTTAATATGTGTGCTCTTTAATTCAGTTCCCTTTTGCTTCCCTCTTCTTTTTTGTGTTATTGAGTAAATTTCTTCTTTTTTGCCTTTTTAAAGAATCCTGTATTAATGCGTTACTTTCAACTTCCCCGATATATATTTCTCCCTGACTCAGAGAATGCGCAACACTATGTTCAGGTTGGATAATGGTCCTTTCTTGACTTTATCCATGCCTCTTAAATGGCATTTCTAAATGCTCAAAGAAAATTGTCCCAAGGATTAGATTAATGATATCACCTCCCAAAAGTTCCCTGGTGTGCCTGGATCAAGTTCTGTGCTAATGCTTTGGATAGATTAAGCTGTTTTGCACCATTACATTGCAGTGTCTGATTCTATTATTATTATTTAACCCACTCTGTCCCACGTTTGGTTGGGCCGTTCTTTTCATAATTTTGTAACATTGCAATAGCTAGTCCTCTGTGTTTGAGATCATTTATTGTCCTTCTCTGCTTTCTTGGACATTCCCAACTTCTCCCAGAAAGAGTTTTTTGTGTGCATCACACCACAATTGCTCTGCAACTACTCCTATCAATAAGATAAGTTTCTAAGTTATTGTATGCCACCCTTATATTCTCTCTGTTTCTGCCTGATGGCCTGAGTGGTATATCTCCAATGTATTGGATAAAGATAAAATTGTGTGACACAACTCGCTTACATACATGGATAGTTTCCATATTGAGTTTATGCTTGATTGTTCTTCTTGATCATGTTTCTAAAATTTGAATATCTACTAACAAGATGCTCATTAAAGCTTTCCTCTCACAAAAATTGTCTACTCAAATCAGGTGGGTTCAAGATACCTCGATCATCTGATTGTGGAAAGGAAGTATGGTGAAGCGGCATCTCTATGTCCAAAATTGTTGCGAGGATCAGCTTCCGCATGGGAAAGGTTTACATATCCTTAAAACGATGAAATATCTTGGAAATATACTTTTAGTTATTGAAGTGCAACTGGTTGTCTTTTCCAGATGGGTTTTCCATTTTGCACATCTGCGCCAACTCCCTGTGTTGGTCCCGTACATCCCAACAGAAAATCCAACATTGCGTGATACAGCTTATGAGGTCTGCACTTTGCTACTGTGTCCATTAGTTTCTTGAATGACTTCTTATACACTCCTAAAGAGAGTCAACAACTGAATCATTCCTTATCAAAATAAAAAGTCAACAACTGAATCATTTGCTACATTAGGTAGCTCTTGTTGCTTTGGCAACAAATCCATCTTTTCACAAGGATCTCGTATCAACTGTCAAATCCTGGCCACCTGGCATTTATTCTACATCGCCTGTTATCTCAGCTATAGAATCTCAGCTTAATACCTCATCTATGACTGATCACCTCAAAGAGGTAAGTACAAAGGAGTTACAGCTCATGTTTTATGTTCTACATATGCTTTCTTTGGGCACATTATTTATCGTCTACTTTAACATGTAGGCACTAGCAGAATTATATGTGATTGAGGGACAACATGATAAAGCTTTTGCTCTTTATGCGGATGTAAGTTCAGTGCTGTATTAAATTTATTACCCTGGCGGAGGATGCTGATAATTGTGTGTTAAGAAGTTGACTTCTTTCTCTCTTTGTTCAATTGTTTTTGCTTTCAGCTTATGAAGCCGGATCTGTTTGACTTCATTGAAAAGCATAATTTGCATGATGCTGTGCGTGAAAAGGTATGCATATTAGACTGGTTGAATTTATTATGTAACTGTCTTATATATTATGTTGAGAAAGATGTAATTCAGCTCTAATGGAAAACAACAACTTTATCTTTTTCCCTTTTCTGTTCTATTTTTTCTTTTTGGTCAATTGATGCGTTATTATTTCTAGAAGGAAATAAATCCGGTTTTTGTCTTTTTGATATTCTTGAAACAAGAAGTAAGAGACTTTAAGGACATAATATTGGCCATAGGTTAGATAATATGGTTCTACAACTCTTCACTTATGATTGTCTAATTATCATGGACTGACAGGTTGTCCAACTAATGATGGTTGACAGCAAGCGTGCCATACCTTTGTTGATCCAGCATAGGGACTTTATACATCCACCCGAAGTTGTGTCACAACTTATGGCTGCAAAGACCAAGTGTGATTGTCGGTACCTTTTGCATTTGTATCTTCATTCACTATTTGAAGTGAATCCTCATGCTGGACGGGATTACCATGACATGCAGGTTTGTATAGAATCACCCTGGGAGCTTTCACTTTAAAGTTTATTTTGTGGTAATTTGTAGGTGAGTTCTATGTGGCATGGCAATGCATCCTCTATCATGAGAAATTAAGAATTGTGCTGTTGCTCATGTTTCTTGGGTTAAATGTTTTGGTTTTGAATTGTAATTGAAGGTATATGCAGTGTCTTTCTGTTCATGTGGGTGCCCTTATCTCATTTTGGGCCACTTGACAATTTGTTTGTTTAATTACTAAGTTAACATTTCCATATGGTAACTCAAGGACACTATGCCCTTGGCAAACTCAAAATTGGTAAGATGGGTCCAAACCGATTAGAAGTTACTGAACCTGTAGAAAAGTTAATGCATTACATTGATGTTATTGTTCAGCAACGTTGTCTGGAAATTACTTGTTTGTCGATCGTTGTATAAATCTTCAATTACTCGAGAAAGAGCTGCTCCATTAACTAGCCCTGCCTAATGCTTATAAATATCTTTATCCTGAAACAACCTTTCTCCAGTGTTCCACATTATAAGTTTCGGTTTTAGCTTTTGCTCTCACCATCGCACACATGGTGGATTCAACTATGTCATGCCTTTATTTTTTGGGAAACTTAAATATCTCCTATGTTTGATTCCGTCATTTGTCTTGGCGTACCCATGTCAGACTGGTGTGACATGGGTGTGAATAATCCATATGAATTCTTCAAAACACGCAAATTTAAGAACTTCATGTACAGGTCATGAATACTTACTCTGTGGCATCAAATATATCTATAGATGAATCCATGAAACATAGAGTATCTCTATCTAATTGATTCAGGCTAAAAAACAAAAGTGGCGTACAAGTATTTCCTTACGCCTTAAGGTTTTTATGCCCCATTTTTGTGTTCTTTTTTGTCTTTTATATCCATTCTTTTTAAAGCATATGCATTTACTTGGTGTATGCATGCTTTTTAAATTATTTTTTTTGATAACCGAGAAATCCGTCTGTGATCCGCCTTTTAGACCAATCACAACCTTCTAAACTCGGTGGATAATGGGCCCGCTCCTCTACCCTTACTCCACTTAAATACTGGGCTTCGCTTTGCATGGTGTGGGGTTTGAACCTGCGACCTAAGTCACAAATCCTCCACCTTTTGCCACTTGAGCTAGGCCTTGGGGTTTTTTTTTTTTTTAATTATTTAATTCTTAAATTTTGTGGATTCTATATTGGCGTCCACTGATTTTGTTTCTCATTGTTTATGATTTTCGTAGGTCGAGCTTTATGCTGACTATGATCCAAAGATGATGCTTCCCTTTCTCAGAAGTAGTCAGCATTATACACTTGAGAAGGTTTTTGTGAATGAATGGATGACAAGTCCCGGTCTCTGGCTTTTTGTTCTTCTTATTGACCTTCTCTTCTTTAATGAACTACGCTAGGCTTATGATATCTGCGTGAAGAGAGATTTATTAAAGGAGCAAGTTTTCATCCTTGGAAGAATGGGGAATGCAAAGCAGGCCCTTGCTATTATCATAAATAGAGTGGGAGATATAGAAGAGGTGGGTTCTTGCTTATTTGTAGTCTTAATATTGCTTTTTCAAATCTGGATTTCAACAGACTAGCCTTATAACTACTCACATGCAGGCCATAGAATTTGTAAGCATGCAACATGATGATGAACTCTGGGATGAGCTGATTAAGCAAAGTCTTAATAAGCCTGAAATGGTAAACCATCACCTTCTTTTTTCCCTTCTTTGTTAGAGCACAGGAGACTGTATGAACATTAGTTTGGCATTTTGGATTAAGTTGCCTTACTTTTTTACAGGTTGGTGTATTGTTAGAGCATACTGTAGGGAATCTTGATCCCCTTCATATTGTAAATATGTTGCCCAATGGCTTGGAAATACCTCGGTAAGTTTGTCGATTAAGTAAACTCTCACATTTTCATGGGTATGACTCTAAAACAAGATACATAAAGTTTTTTGCTTTTATTCTTTTGGCATAAAATATTTATATTGCTGGCAAGTCTTCTTGAATAGTGAACTAGGAGGAGGTAACAGTGTAGTCAAAGGCGCGCTTAAGCCCTAAAGCGAGGCTCAAAACGTGTTGAGCGCTTCGCCTCGCTTTATGTGGGCTTCAGTGTCGTCACCAAGGTTCTAAGGCAAACTTTTCCTTGCCAATGAGCCTCTTCTGAAGAAGTGACAGTAAACAATTAATATTTCACTTAATCATAATTTTTTTTTCAGTTTCTTTGGCCATATATTTGTCATTCATGTTTATAGTTATTAGTCTTGGACTAAACATATATATATTTGTATTTTTTTTCTTCCTTTGCGCCTTTTTTCATTAAAGCCCACGCTTTATTTGCGCTTTGCGCTTAAAGTTTTTTGCGGTGTTCGCCTTTGATAAAACTGGGAGGTAATATAATTGTGACTCGACCTGATATTGTTTTTCCATGAGCATCATAAGTTAATTTCTAGATTCTTTGTGACTTTTATTGGATGTTGTGGTCCGTATTTATGATGTAATAGGTTAGTCAGATTGTGTTTGCAATTTATGATGCAAACTGCTGTTAGTTAATCTTGAATCTCTTCGCACTAATCTGAATGTTTTGCAATATTGCATTCCATTGCAGTCTGAGGGATCGTTTGGTCAAAATTGTTACTGATTACAGAACAGAAACTTCTCTTAGACATGGATGTAATGACATACTCAAGGTACATTATTTGTAAGCCTACCTTCCACAGTATCTTACATAAGATATGCTTTTGTTTGCAAGTTATGATGAAGTGATTCCATTGACGATTTGATTTCACTGCCAGGCTGATTGTGTCAACCTGCTAGTCAAATACTACAAGGAAGCAAAGCGTGCAATATGTTTGAGTGAGGACGTTGATCAAGCACATTCCAAAAGAAATCAGCAGAGGGCTTCACATTTAGGAGAGAGAGTCATGAGTATGAAATCCATGGAGGTCAAGTCAAAAACCAGAGGAGGTGGAAGGTGTTGCATATGCTTTGATCCATTTTCTCTACAGAACGTATCAATTATTGCCTTCTTCTGTTGTCATGCCTACCATACAACTTGTCTCATGGAGTCCACCATTTCCATTGGCGGCGATAAAAAAGAGGCTGGGGCTTCTTCTAAGGGCACTACGTCATATTATGAATTTGATAATGGCAGTGATGACGATGATGAAGAAGAAGATGACGAAGATGCTTCTTCAGGTACCCCTCGGATGCGTTGTATTTTGTGTACTACAGCTGCAGGTTGACTATCTGTTGTTTTTTTGTTTGTTTGTGGTGTACCATAGTTTTGTTTGGTGTGTGCATATATCATGAGCATGTGTTATTATTATTTATTTGATAGAGACTGCTTTCTAATGTTCTATATCTGTATTTTAGGAATTTGTACTGTATTTATTGATCGAGTCGAATTCTCTGCTATCCCTTCAATTATTAGGGATGGTCTAACGCATAAAATTCTCCAGATTATTTGTATGGTGCTGTTCTTTTTGGAACAGACTTTGTGGGTTAATAATTCACGAAAAATTGCTTCATTTTTTTGGTGTTCATCTCTTCCCTCCCCTCTTTTTCGATTTTTGACATTTAACCTTGTGAAAACTGATTACAAAACTGACCATATCGATGAGAAAGCAGTACGAAAACACAGTGCTAGTAGTAATGAAGTTGAATACTCCTCTGTCCCTAATTACTTGTCCACTTTTGAATTGACACACCTATTAAGAAATCAATTAATGACATAGTGAGTTTATCATTTTACCCCTATTAAATATGAAGTGGATGAAAAGTTCTGCATTTTTCAAAGTAATTAGTCATTTAATTGAGGGTATAATAGGTAAAAAAAAATGTCCTTTCTTGATTTGTCAAAATAGACAAATAATTAGGGACAACTATAAAAGGAAAAATGGACAAGTAATTAGGGACAGATGGAGTATTGGATAGCATCAAATTCCTACATTTGGTGTCCACTAGTATTACTGGTCATATATATGTCTGGTATGAAGGAAAATGTTTTTAAAAAAAAAAATCCATATACGATCATTACATTATTCCTTGAGAGTCGTGTCATATGTTTCCATCAGAGTCTTTAATACTCTTGAGTAATTTCATGGCACACCTCGTATATCCAAAGGGGCCTAACAAACTAGTAGAGTGCTTATGGTTGTGGTAGTTGTGAGTTTCTTGGGTATTCTTCTCGTCTTTTTTTTTCTATCGTTCTCTTTTAATTGACCATTTCTTTTCTGCTACGCCTATCCATTCATCATTTGACATCTAGAGGTAGGTGTGTGATAGTTTTTGTCACAAGAAAAGGAAACATTACCAAAATGTTTCATGTCTTCATAAGTTCATTTCTGACGTGGAAATACCATTTATCACTATCCTAAATTGGAGGTGCAAACTTGTTTTCGAGTAAAGTTCAATATAAGATTAAAAATAAATAAATACGAATATGCTGTAAGGCAGTTTGGCCTTTTAGGAATATGTTGTCAACTACCACGTGTATACCTAATATGGCCAAATATTAGAGGTGGTTAAGAAGCACATTGTACTCCAACCCCCGGCTAGTATGTGGTGGAATTATTTATCATAGCCAAAAAATCTAACGTCGTTTGTTCGAGTATTTTTTTGTTATTATAGTAAATATTGTTATAGAGAATAAACAATTAACATATCATATGAAGAATCAGTTTTAAAGGAAATTTGACCATTAAAGTGAGAAATTGTTATAACGATCTCTGATTGTATTTTACAAATCTATCAAAGTTAGATCAGAAACAGATGTAATATTGCTGCAATAAACTCATTTGAACTCGAATTTTTTTTTAATGTAAAGTATAGATTTATGTGTAGTAATTTCACCAAAATTGTAGTAACATATAGTAAATTCAAACTGGTAATTTTTTTTAAATAGTTATAATGAGTTCAATGTTTAGAATTTTAAAAATTAAATCTATAAAATTTGAATTTTAAATCCTCTTCTAAACTAAAATTGTTCGAACTTGGAGCTTAAAAGAGATGGTAAAAGATTATTTTATACACGGAGAAGGGTCTAAAATACTCTTAAAGTATTGGAATTGATATAAGAATACCCCTCGTTTACCTTTTGACCTCAAAATACTCTTGGGGTTAACCTTTAGGGACCTTAATGCCATTTTCGCAAACGGACTACTTAGTCCATATAATTAATAATTTCATTTATTACGTGGCGGTATCTAATTGATTGACAAATTAATTAATTAAAACTTAAATAACCCAACCCAAATACCTGGATCCACCCGATTAAAACTATCGACCCATCCTTTCTAAACAAACAAAAGTGATATTACTAGAAATTTCTCAAACAACATGGGTGACTATCTAGGAAAAATACTCTTATTGTTGTATTACAACTAAATCTCTCTATAACATTCTTTTTCTATAATACTATTTTATTATAACAACTGTATTATTTTAAAAAGTTTTATATTATATTTTACTTTTTTTTATATTATATTTTACTTTTTAATAAAAATAATATTTATTTATAGTAACAGTGATACTCATTATTATATTGATACACTATTTTCAAATCACTATAAAGACGATAATTCTGATTGATTTAAAAAAAATTCTAACTTCCATTTTTAGTCATTTATTTGCATATTTAACCGCATATTTAATTAAGAAGAGCGATTATTAATGATGCACAACATTTTTGACTAATGACTATCAATGCAACAAATGCCATTTAATCATCATTTTTTTAATTTTTCTTATACTTCTATCTGCCATTCAAACAATAGTAAGCTCCTATTTTCTTAATTACTGTCAAATTTTTCTATAGCATTACTTTTATTTTAAAATTAATTTTTCATGTTTTATTTTATCTCTCTATAATAATATTTTACTTATAACAATAGTCAAACTTATAGGGGTAAAGAGAAGACAAAATCAAGATAGTGATCTAAATTATTAACAAGGAAAGGGTTAGCCCAATTATTACAAATTGGAGTTAAAACTTTATTGAAAAATCTCATGTTTCTTATATTTCAAATACACCAAATCATCCCATGTTCGATATCCATATTGGAGCCTAGCTAAATTCAGATTCGCGTCGGGAAGTCCCCCACATGTTTTTTTTTTGTTTCCACCCGATGTTCGATACCCACATTAGAGCCCGATTAAATTCGGATTCACATTTGTTTCCCATCCGATGTTCGATACCCACATTAGAGTCCGATTAAATTCAGATTCACATCGAAAAGTCCCACATTGGGGTAAAACGCTCTCTAACAAAGGCGACTCCGTACCAAGGAGACTCAAACCTGAAACCTCTTGATTAAATTCAGATTCGTGCTGAAAAGTTCCACATTGGGGGTAAAACGCTCCCTAACAAAGGCGACTCCGTACCAAGGAGACTCGAACTTGAGACCTCTTGATTAAATTCAGATTTGCGTCAGAAAGTCCCATATTGGGGTAAAACGCTCTCTAACAAAGGCGATTCTGTACCAAGGAGACTCGAACCTGAAACCTCTTGATTAAGAATAAAGGAGTACTTACCAATCCACCGTAACCTGTCGGTGTCATAAGGTGGTTGATGCTTCTAAAGTTGACTAACACATGTAATACCTATAGCAATAGTCATTATTATGTCGCTAATCTTTAATAAAATTACCTCTCTATAGCCGTTCTATTCAAATATTAATTGTTTTTTTTTTCATTTCGCTATAATGATGCTATTTCTCAAATTCATTTTAGTCATTAATTTTCATACTTATAGCACCAGCTACAACGTAAAATGTTTTTTTAATTTTTTTTGAATTATTTTAAAAATATGTGAGTGCTTTAAATAGTTAAATTCTTTGTTGGTACATTTACAAGCATTAATAATGTATTAGCAATTACATTTTTTTACTTAATGAGATATGAATATCTTTTGAGATTTTCAATTTAAATATTAATTTTGTTTTTTATTATAACATAATTTTTTTTGAAAAAATGACTTTCTGGGTAAAGATCAATTGCTGTTGTGTTTATTATATATAAATGGTCATTCATTATAAGAATTGAAAGAATATATTCAAACAAATAACAAATTCAACTATGCAATATTGAAAACCCTTAATACAAGGTAAATGATGCTTCATAGATATTAGGTAGTGAAACAGAATCATTAATTAAATAGTGCTATACTAATCAATCTAAATTAGGGTGGGCATAGTATGATACAGTATTTAAAATTTCAATCAAGTAATTTGGTATTTATTTTTTAAGAAAATTATATCATATTCATATTAAATAATTTTGGTATGATTTGATATTTTAAAGTTTGATTTCAATATTTTATAGTATGGTAAATCGATAAACACAATTTATTCAACTTTAATTTATATATACTCATATAATAAAGACATATAATAAAGAATGATCTCAATCTTTCAAAAAAACATCTTAATATATCATAATAACACTTTACACAAGTATATATATATATATATATATATATATGAAGTATGAGCAATTTCCTTTAATTTGCTAATCAATTACATAAAAAATATTTTAATCAAAGATACAGTAGTCAAAATTTCAATATTTAATCATTTGAATTTATACAAGTACTAGCTTGTATGTTTGTTAATATTATATATAATAATATACATAAATTATTTATATAACTATATATTTCGATAAGATATTTTTTTTTTTTTTTTTGAATATAAATAAATGCTTCTTGGGTACTGTTTAAGATATTTGGTATTTAGATACTTTATTTATAAATATCAAATATAAAAAGATTTAAAATATATATCATATACCATATCATAATATCAAAAATAGGATAACAAAAAGTTTGTTTTGATATAATACCTATCGTATTATGCCCATCTCTAATCTAGATGGAGGACCATGAAAGAATTTAAAGATAATAAATTCAGTCAACTGATAATATATACTTCATTTTAATTTATGTGAGTTAGTTTGACTTGACATAAAGTTTAAAAAGTAAAGAAAAACTTTTGAAATGTGGTTATAAATCATTTCACTAATGATAAAATGAATATTTTAAAATTAAATTGTTATTAAATATAAAAATATACCATTCTTTTTAAAACTGACTAAAAAAGAAAGTTATATATAGAAAATTTAAATTTACAAAGTTTAAATAATTATTCCATTTTGCAAACGAATATTGACGTGGACAGATTTTAGAAGAAAGTATTGCTATAGTTGGAAAATTTTAAAAAAATCTATGTCAAAATATTATCCCAAAAAAGTAATAAAAAGAAAAGTGGTAGCTGAGTGAAATGTAGGTTATAAATTGTACCTTATCTTTCTATGACTAATTGGTTAAGTAAAGGCTGTAATTGTCTTCCTATGACTATTTGGTTAAGTGTATATATCCAAGGGATGGGCCCGACTATGTTCGGATTAGTTTACACGCATTTCAATTAATTTTAAGAAATACGTGTTATCATCTTTCATCAATATAAATTTGGGATAAATTCATCTACAAAGTAATATTCTCCCCCTCTATTAAGTAGTACAATTTCTATTTCAATTTATGTAGCGATGTTTGACTGAACACAAAGTTTTAGAAAAAAAGAAAGAAAGAAAGAGACTTTAGAAATTTATGATCGAAAACAAACACCCACATTTGTCCGAGTAAATATAATTGGATCCTTACATAAAAATAAATAACTGTCAGATTATTATTATTTTTGTCAGTATACATAAGTTAAACATTGATTATATATAAATATTATCGCCAATTTAAGCTATTAGATGAACAACTATTCAAATTAATTCTTTCAATATTTAATTGCAGCCACAATCACTTTAAATGCATCTAATACACTATGAAATGTTTGAACGGTGGATACAAAGAAGTTCAACGTGACATTCACTTACAAATTAAATACCTACCAAACCCCTATGTCCATTTTTTTAAAAAATAAAATAAAATTCAACTTCTCATTCATTTTCCTTCTACTTCATTCTCACTATATATATATATATATAAAGAAATTGTGATATTGAAAAATTAGAAGTATTAAAACTATACATTATAAGCTTTATATTATATCTTTGATTTTAATCATGGTGTTACGTATTAGTGAGTTGTTTGTCGCGGCTATAATATATATCATACTACATATTATTATTTCAAAACTAATAGCCACCGTCCAGGAGCGGGGGCGGAGGCTACCGCCGGGTCCGACGGGGTGGCCGGTGATCGGAGCACTATCACTTTTAGGTTCAATGCCACATGTTGCGCTTGCAAAAATGGCCAAAAAATATGGACCTATTATGTATTTAAAAGTTGGTACATGTGGGATGGTTGTTGCTTCTACCCCTAATGCTGCAAAAGCTTTCTTGAAAACACTTGATATTAATTTTTCCAATCGTCCACCTAATGCAGGTAAAAATATTAGTCGTAATTTGTTAATATTACAAAATTATACTAGTATATAGTAGGGTTATAAATTAAATGAGTTCATAAGGTTTGTGGTATTTGTGTGTTCTTGTAGTTAAAAGCACCGTCTCTGTGAGACCTAGGTCATAGATTCGAGTTGTGAAATCATCTATTGATATTTGAGTTAGGGTAGAAAGTCTATGTCAAACTCTATTGCGACGTTGTCCTTTCTCGGATCCGATGTGAATACAGGATGATTTATGTATCAATCAATTATTCATATTTTAGGGTTATGAATAACATAGTTTTTCGACATCATAACAAGTTCATCTGAACTCAATATTTTTATATAAAACTTTTCTATATGAAAAAACACTAAGATTTCAACTAGTATTAAATTCATTTGAACTTTTTAAAGGTAAGGCACATTATATTTATATCATGAATCTGTCGCTGTTCTAGAACTTTATTTTGTGATTTTTAAGCGATATAAAATCTTATCTAGAGGTAAGTTTAGAATTAACTTCTTGTACCTATAAAATACCCCATTTTATTTATCATTTTGTATTTAAAAAATCTCAAAATCTTCTAACAATTAATCTAGTGTACCTTTTATTGATCCTCTAAATTAGGTGCCACACATTTGGCCTATAATGCCCAAGACATGGTTTTTGCACCCTATGGACCTCGTTGGAAGTTGCTAAGGAAATTGAGCAACTTACACATGCTAGGTGGAAAAGCCTTACAAAATTGGGCCAATGTTCGTGCCAATGAGCTAGGTCACATGCTAAAATCGATGTTCGATGCAAGCCAGGAGGGCGAATGTGTGGTGGTTGCTGATATGTTGACGTTCGCGATGTCAAATATGATTGGTCAAGTGATGTTAAGTAAGAGAGTGTTCGTTGAAAAAGGGGTGGAGGTTAATGAATTTAAGAATATGGTTGTGGAATTAATGACGGTGGCAGGGTATTTTAATATTGGTGATTTTATTCCTAAATTAGCTTGGATGGATTTACAAGGAATTGAAAAAGGGATGAAAAGTTTGCATAAAAAATTTGATGATTTATTGACAAAAATGTTTGATGAACATGAAGCAACTACCTACGAAAGAAAAGGAAATCCTGATTTTCTTGATGTTGTTATGGCAAATAGGGATAATTCTGAAGGAGAAAGGCTAAGTACAACAAATATCAAAGCACTTTTGCTGGTATGTATCAACTAAATATTACTCTATCCGTCCACTTTTAATTGTCATAGTTTTCTTTTTTAGAGTCAAACCATAATAGCTTTGACTAACATTTTACAATGTATTTTTTCATCATATTGATATGCAAAAAGTTGGAATTTATAGTACTTTTCGTATAGTTTTTGAATATCTATATTTTTTGTTTAAAATATCGAATTAATGTAATCTAATTTAACTTTGAAAATTAGTCAAATCGTCTTTCAAAAAACGCAACATGACAATTAAAAGTGGACATATGGAGTATCAATTTGTATGCTATCAAGATTTACTTAAAACCTATGTTGTTCAGACTCTTACTAAAAAATAATTATGTTTTATTTGGAAAATAGGTAAAGATAGTATATATATGATTTTTTAAAATAGTTTTATCCTATGTTGTCTGCTCTCTTAAGATATTGTTGTGCTCATATCGTATCTTTTATAAAAGCTATTTCTAAAGAATTCGAAACGTACCTGACAATTTCTTTTAAAGAGTTTTCTTTTGCACACGTTCATTCATTAAACTAAAAAAAAAGGAATTAGATTGACAACTTCTACTGCTAAACAATGAAATTTTGTTGCTAATCTCATTTAATGATGAATTAGCAACAAATTATTTTAAAAATAATTATGTTAGCCATGAGCTATTTAGGAACAAATTATCATGAAATTCGTAACTAATTTCACCTTCTTCTTTTTTTTAGGAAAGGTTTCTAGTAATTAAATTTATTTTTCCTTTCTAATTAATATATTCTGACATATTATTTTTTGACAATTTTTTGTTACAGAATTTATTCACTGCTGGTACAGACACTTCATCTAGTGTAATAGAATGGGCCCTTGCAGAAATGATGAAAAATCCTAAACTTTTCAAAAAAGCACAAGAAGAAATGGATCAAATAATTGGCAAAAATAGACGTTTAATTGAATCTGATATTCCAAATCTTCCTTATTTACGTGCAATTTGCAAAGAAACATTTCGGAAACATCCTTCAACGCCACTAAATCTCCCGAGAGTATCGACCGAGCCGTGCACGGTCGATGGTTACTACATACCGAAAAATACTAGACTCAGTGTCAACATATGGGCAATCGGACGAGATCCTGATGCGTGGGAGAATCCGCTCGAGTTCGATCCTGAGAGGTTTCTGAGCGGGAAAAACACAAAGATTGAACCGCGTGGAAACGATTTTGAGTTAATTCCATTTGGTGCAGGACGAAGGATTTGTGCGGGAACAAGGATGGGAATAGTGATGGTGGAATATATATTGGGAACTTTGGTTCATTCATTTGATTGGAAATTACCAAATGATGTTATTGATATTAATATGGAGGAATCTTTTGGATTAGCTTTGCAAAAAGCTGTCCCTCTTGAAGCTATGGTTACTCCAAGGCTATCTTTGGACGTTTATTGTTGCTGATCGAGTGAGCCTTCCTAACAATTTATAGTGCAACGTATCTGCTGAAGACCGTAACATAAGAAACACATGTGTTAGCTATATATAAAAATAATGATAGTGTGATATCTTGAAGGGATTTGTTTTGTAATTTGCTTTGCTTTCTTCTAATAAACTTTTGTCCTCGTAGAATTTTTTTTCTTGATAATGGAATACTAGGCCTTTGATTTATTTCATAATATTCAAAAGTTTCTTTTTTTTTTAATAAAGAGGAGGGTAACAAATTGGATATTAATTCAAGTAGCGCGTTAAAACAATGTCAACCCGTCGTGAGGAAAAAAAAAAGGGTGACCCGATTCTCAAGCCCATCTTTTAGTATTATTGGGCCATACATTCTGGCCCATTATCTATTGTTATGGCCCAAAATGGTGGCTTCAATTCTCAAGCCTTCCTTTTAGTATCATTGGGCCATACCTTTTGACCCACAACCTATTGTTATGGCCCAAAATTGTAACCTCAATTCTCAAGCCCATTTTTTAGTATTATTGGGCCACAAATTATGGTCCACATCTATCATTATGGCCCAAAATGGTGATCTCAATTCTCAAGCCCACTTAGATAAAGAAACACTTTTTGAGCAACCCTCCCCACCCCCCCCTCAAAAAAAAAAAAACTCTCCCCACCACAAAATATAGATATTATAGATATATCAAATATTGAAGTTAGACAAAAATAAACGGATGAGATAATTTTTAGCCTCATATTATGAGTGTACCGTGAGGTATATGTTTGCGATAACAAAATATACATATTAATAATTTATGATAATCTTATAATAATTATCGATAAATTATTGATTTGTTCCTTTTCTCGAGTCAATTACTCTATCTTAGGCCTAGTCCCCATTTCACTACAAAAGAAGTAGTTATTATGATCGCTTTTACTCTCTCTGTCCAACAATAGTTGTCCACTATTGATTTTGCACACTTCTTAAGAAATTATAAATAGAAGGGTAATTTTATTATATCACCCTTTGAATATAATAAATACAATGTCTTGAAAGTATAGTGGACAATTATTGTTGGATGGAGAAAGCAACATATGATGGCGATTTAAAATTACCATAATATGCATTTACATCGAGTTTGAATATCCTCATAGTTATCACTAATGTAATGCGGCGGTTTGAAAAAACTAGACAGTTTTAAAAAACTCCGTAAGTTTACATTTAATAAATATGGTTTATTCAAATTTTATGCTTTTACTAAACCAAGAATTTGTAAGTTTTCATTTTACGATTACACGTTACAATAATTAGTTTAATTTTATGTGTATTCCTCACAAACAATGTTAGTTTTTTGGTGTTATATCACTAAGATAGCAATATATGGAAAAAATGGATAAGATCACGATTCTAAAATTATACCTAGCTCTAAATTAATTTGCCATAATCAGACAAAGTGTACTTCATCCTCAAACCATAACTTTATTTCCAATTCTCATTAAATTTCTTATGTCATAGTCCATGATACCTAAAAGAAAAATTATTCTTCACATCCAAAGCCTATAAGAAAAAACCTACAAATGTATGATAGTTGTTGCTTTACAACACTTCTATCATATTATACTTCACTAAGGTTAATTAATACTTTCATGTCCTAATAAAAAATTAAGTATTTATTTTAAGGATAGTTTTAAGACGTCGTAAAGTTTGTTCATATTTTTGAATTATCGTGTCCTATTAAACTACATCACATATATTAAGATAAAAGAAGCATATACTTTAATTTCACCTTAATTTATTATATACTATATATATATATAAAATAATTATTGGATCAGGTCTAATCATAAAGGATACGGTGTTAAATGGCCTATAAAACCATTAAATATTCCTCACATTTAACTCTAGAACTAGTCCATATAAACACCATTATGGATGTTTAAAGAAATCTTTATTCATTATATTGAGACGATCAATGTTTAGACATAAGATCTATCTCTGCATGAAAAGGGATATCTAGATTGTGGACAAATTAAAAGAGATCCATCCGCTTAGTGAGATTTTTTGATGATCAGTAACCTGAATCGTGATTGCTGCAGGTTTATTTTTGTTGAGGAAAAAACTGAAATCTCTTAAACTAACATATATTTATATGATCGATAAAAAACAATATAATTTAATGTAAATATTGAAAGCAAGTAAGTTTTTATAAAGTGATTGCTTGAAACTTTGCTTCATTGCTAAGCTTAGGTGACAATTTTTCAGGCATGACTTAGACAATATTCTATCAAATGATTGAAAACTTTAGCAATGTTGCCTTTTTTATAAAAAATTAAATTAAATCTGCAAGTTTTTTTTTTCTGTGAATGTTCCAAATATATTTTTGGAAAATCCCTCCCAATCAATTTTTTGAAAAACTCAACCAAACAAGCAACAATTTGCAAACTTATCATAAAATAAATGGGTTTATGAGTCGATTCATAATGATCAAACGCTAATTACTTGTACCTCCGTGCGGATCTATAGTATTAATAAAATTCGATAAATATCTATAAATATTTCATTGTGGACCAGGTTAATATCACATAGATTAACTTGACTTCATTGTAGAAACGAAAAAACTTTAAAATCTGTATTCGCTTGCCTCTTACATCAGCAGGGCGAATGCATGTAATATAGAAATCATGAATTCGACAAAACGTACTACTACTATTTATTTATTTATTGTTTAAACTTTAAATTCTGAATCTGTCAATATTTACGGGTTGTGATTCTAAAGCAACAGTGGCTTCCATGAATAAAATGTCTTTTTGTTAGAATTAGAATTATGATTTGTGAGTAAGGCCCCTCTATGTTTGGTACTTATTAATGTGTATAGTGCGCACGTTAGACCATCAATTTCAACTTTTGCTATTTTCAATAAAACGTGCTTTGTTTTGGTCCAAAGGTTCATGATATTATCTTAATTATCATCAAATGATGTGATGTTATATAATGATATATTTTTTTTAATTAGATGTGTATCGGAATTAAACTTTGAATGTGAATTTTTTTTAGTAGTGAACATTTTCTCCAAACAAGGCGTTATACGATACAAATTTATATTAATCAAATTTTAATATAAATATCAAATACTGAATAAGAAATAAAAAATAGACTATATTATCTCAATTGGAATTTTGAAAGAGTGCCTTGATAAAGATTGAAATGTATGTTTCATTAATTGAAGCTTTTTTTGTATTTTATCACCATCATCAGTCAACTTGACTTTATAAGGGTTTATGAGCTAGCAGTGGTAAATACGACTGATTTAAGTAGAATTATTGAGCCGAGTGGGGTTTTTGTGGTCCAAGATAATTAAACCATCATTAATAGTAATGTATGATACTATTTGATAAAATTGGTGATCAAGATGACCTTGATAATGGAATCTGGGACGAAAGACTTGTAGTATCTCTTTAGATTTGACAAAAGTGAAAGACCTCTAATATAATTCGAATGGAGGCTAATTACTGAGCTCACTCTGATCTCGAGGGGCAGGCCCCTATGATTGCGAGCTGAAACTGCCATAGCTTATGGCTAGAACAATAAAAGGTTAGAATTTTTTTTTGGGATACAAACCAAATTTGTAACTGGTTAAATAAACTTTTGTCTATGTTGAGAAATTTAGATTGTTACTCTATATTTATCACATTTATCCAATAGTATTAGTCAAATACTGTCGATTATCATTGTCAGTCAAAACCCATGAATACTATTGTTAGCCATTATTATTATCGACCACTATAGTATCTCCGTCATCTATATATCTCTTAATATCAGAATAGCTTATATAGTCATGATTCAATTCAGGCCCATCTTGATTAATGTCTTATTTTTCGAATTTGATTGTAAATCTAAGCACCACACTACACGTGTGAACCCCTTTCGTTATCGTACGTGCCACTTTCACTACATACGGCTCGCACAAAGACTAAATTCAGTCTTAGAAACTCCATAACCTAAGAAAGTCGCGGAGTGCAAAGCTCCTTGAGAGATAGGGGCGGCATTCTTGTGGTCCACTTTTAATTGTCATATTTTGCTTTTCGAAAGTCAATTTGACTAATTTTCAAAGTTAAATCAAATTACATTAATTCGATATTTTAAACAAAAAATTTAGATATTCAAAAACTATACGAAAAGTACAATAAATTGCAATTTTTTGCATGTCAATATGATGAAAAAAATACACTGTAAATGTTAGTCAGAGTTTTTATAGTTTGACTCTAAAAAAATAAACTATGACAATTAAAAATGAACGGAGAAAATGAAAACTTATTCTAAAACTATTTTGTTATAGAGTATATATTTTGTTATTAACTCAATGCAACGTAAAGAATTTATCAAATTAAAGACGTTATGGTTTCTTGTATGAGAGGTGTGCCTTCAAGAATGCATACAAAAATAATATAGTATTAGATTGATTAATATTTATTATATTCTAAAACTATTTTGTTATAGAGTATATATTTTGTTATTAACTCAATGCAACGTAAAGAATTTATCAAATTAAAGACGTTATGGTTTCTTGTATGAGAGGTGTGCCTTCAAGAATGCATACAAAAATAATATAGTATTAGATTGATTAATATTTATTATATTCTAAAACTATTTTGTTATAGAGTATATATTTTGTTATTAACTCAATGCAACGTAAAGAATTTATCAAATTAAAGACGTTATGGTTTCTTGTATGAGAGGTGTGCCTTCAAGAATGCATACAAAAATAATATAGTATTAGATTGATTAATATTTATTATATTCTAAAACTATTTTGTTATAGAGTATATATTTTGTTATTAACTCAATGCAACGTAAAGAATTTATCAAATTAAAGACGTTATGGTTTCTTGTATGAGAGGTGTGCCTTCAAGAATGCATACAAAAATAATATAGTATTAGATTGATTAATATTTATTATATT